>CAKAOI010045074.1:0-67234 GCA_916701655.1 Sebastiscus albofasciatus | reverse complement strand
ATATGGGATTTCAGGGCCGATGGCAATATGTCATGCTGGGTGGAAGAACTTGTAAATTGTAGGGTGTATGCTATGCATCCATATAAAGAGTAGAATATAGAGATGGACGGATGGATGGATGGATGGATGGACGGATGGATGGATGGACGGATGGATGGATGGACGGATGGCCTGGTTTCCAAGATGGCAGCAGAGTTTTAATAATTCAGGTCACCACAGGAGGCTCCTCTTTGATGTCTCACTTTGAAGAACGAGTGCATCCCTCTCTTTTACTCTGTTCATCTTCTCACCACTCATTCACATTAACCTCCTCATAAGTCAGCCAACCTACCCCTCCTCCTCTTCCTCTTCCTCCTCCTCTGACTACACATTGTTTCTCCTATTTATCATCCACATGATTAGTGAATTATTAAGTGCAGCAACATGCAGTAGTAGAAGTTGTAGTACTACATCTATCTTCATAGCCATACAAAAACAACAGGATTAGATGTGTCAGATCACCCTACCACTGGACCGTACACTTTGTTATACAGTAAGCACACTGGTTTGTTTAGGGTTGTCAGTGTGCTTCTCTTCTTCTTGTGAAGTTCTGACAGACCAGATGCTGTGAAGACATGTAGCTTTCTCTCCAGTCAACATCACATATTGTATTTTTTAACAAAGTCTGGAAAAGTTTCTGTGGAAAATACACTTGGTGGTGGGACGAGCAGTCACGTCAGGTGTAACCAGAATATGTCTCCAAAAGCGCTTGATTCTCTTGATTTACACCTGAATTTATGTATTGTGGGGCGCCTGTAGCTCAGTGGGTAGAGCGAGGTTTGGCGGTTTGATCCCCAGTTTCTCCTGTCTACGAGTTGCTCCCTGGGCGCTTTGGATGCTTAGGATGGGTTAAAGGCAGAGGTCAGATTTCATGCATGTACCTGCATGTATATCCATCCATTATCTGTAACAACTTATCCCATTTGGGGTCGCAGGGAGGTTGGAGTCGATCCCAGCTGACAATGGGCGAAGGCGGGGTACACCCTGGACAGGTCTCCAGACTATCACAGGGCTGACACATAGACACAGACAACATTCACACTCACATTCACACCTACAGGACATTTTTAGAGTCAACAATGAACCTAACCTGCATGTCTTTGGACTGTGGGAGGAAACCGGAGAACCCGAAGAAAACCCACGCTAACACGGGGGAGAACATGCAAACTCCACGGCAGTGCTAACCACTGCACCACCGTGCAGCTTGCTGCATGTATTTGACAATTCTAATGAAGTTTAAGTTGAATTCAGCATAGGGCAGTTTACAGTAGTCTGAGTTTCCCCCCCCTACACACACACACACACACACACACACAGCATCCCTTTAATCCTACATGCTGTATGATCCCCTGGGACACTGGGATGTGTTTCAACACAAAATATCATAAAATATGTGTGTGTTTGTACAGTATATGCAGTACTCACACATACACACAGTCTGAGGGACACATGCACACACAAACATACTAAACATTCTCCTCATCAGCACCGTGAAGTGATTTCCCCCATTTCAAGTTTCTGGTTTTATGTGACACCCTCCACTGAAGGGTGATGTTTTAAATATTGGTTTAGTTCATGTGTGCAGATGAAAAGAGCAAAACACGGTGTCATAATATTTCATGAAATTAACACAAATCCTGATGTTCCTTCACCATGAATTGCATCAGATGACAATTGCACATTCTGTTGCTATCCTTTTGTCATGTGAAAAGTTAATCTTATGGTCAAGTTGAGTCAATTCAGCATTTAACACTTCCTTAATGTTAGATATTTGGTCATTAACTTCAACTGTAGAAATGCTTTAGATGAAGACATATCCACCATCCTCAAATGCATCATATAGTCCAATCAACAAGAGAAGATAATATGACATCATTGAGAACCCCAATGACAGGGCCAGGTCTGATTTCTAATTAAGGGACATCTGTGCCATATTTCAGTGCATTTTGGAATGAGAGCTTGTGTTAATAAACTCTCAGCTCTCAATCACAACACACGTTACTGCAACGTAGAATTAGAATTGGACTGGCTGCATCTTCTCTCTGCTGCCTCTCTGTGCTCTTTAGATCTAATCTTTATGTCTTCTCTCCCAACAGGTATACTGTACAAGGGCAACGGTGAGAACATTTTCATATCCCAGCAGCCCCCTGTCATCAGCAGCATCATGGGTAAATACACATCTAAATATTATTGACTTGATTGAGCCTGTACGTTTGTGATCAGTGTTGATCATGTCACTGCATGTCAGTCATTTTGCTCCAGTGGTTTTAAGTGTGAGCATCACATTCTCATCCCAACTCGTCACATGCTGACGCTTTGCCAGACCACTTATCGGTCGCAGTAAACACGTGCTTAATGTTGTGGATTAAACAAAAACACTAGCTTAGGCTTAGGCAACAAAACCACTTACTTAGGTTTAGGAAAAAACAGTAAGGTTGGGCTTATAATTACTACGTTTGCACAGTGAAAATGACACTGAGCGTTGTGAACACGGGACACGAACGTAGAGCTGATTGTAACGTGATGCACGAGACACAAACAGCAGTCTCCTGGATGAAAGCCTTGTGTTTGTTGGACCCATCCGCCTTCCCCTCCCACCTGCCCTGCGTGTCTCTTTCGCTCTTTGAACCGCATCGCCTCAGCACTTCCCCTCAGCATTTAATATTGACGCAGATGGGTTTACATTGTACTTAATGGAAAGTCCAGTGCGTTTTTATACCGCCGCACAAGGTTGCCTTGTGCTTCGGTATTGAAATCTGGCGGCCGTGACAAAGTGTCGGTATCTGACGCCCTGGGAATGAGAACGGGCTGTGTGATAGCCACAGGAATCTCATGGAACCCAGAAGAAAACCCCTTCTTTGTCCATGTCCTGGTTGCTCTCCAGCAATTACAAAACAATATGAGTTTTTGGGGGAAAAAAACTAAACTGAGGGGCCAAATCACAAAGAATGGATTGCGGCCGCTGATAGCACCATGAATTGCACATCATTTGCCACCGCTATCTGCCCCGTCCGTCTCAAGGTCCGACTCACGAAAGTTATCACAGCGCAGTCTCACCACACAAAGTTTTGCAGCTGAGTGCAATTTGCCTTTTCTTTGTGTCTGATCGCAATTATCCATGTGGCAAAGTATAAATGCGCTTGAGGCCAGTACATCGGTTGCAAGGGCTGAGAGTCAGCCTGAGCCAGAGTGCCACTTCCATCCAAACTCCCCGAAGGCAATCAAGAGAGAGGAAAGGGAAACATATAAGGAGGGAGAGATAAGAAATTATTTGTTTATTTGTTTATATAATAAACTTTTTTTTATTCATTTTTTTTTTTCATGTATTTTCAGAAATGACATGTAGGGGAGCTTCATTCATTTATTTTTCATGACACAACTGTCATTGCATCCCGTCACTGCATCCCAAAACAAATGAGTTTGAACAGACACCTCTTATGAAGACATGAATAATTTCACTGTGACTGCATGTGGCTATCAGCGCTGATCTTTGTGAATTGGACAGTTTTTGCAATGAAGCTCATTGGTGTAGAAAGGGGACAATTTGTGTGTCAAATGTCAGTATATTACCTCATTTAAATATGTGAACTGAGACACTATTTGGCCCTCAACAGTGTTCAATAACCTGGCTGGATAAAGTTAATATGAAATAAGCTCCCAACTGGTCAGTCTGTTTTGTGGAAAGTGTTGCTGCCAGTAAAAATCGATTGAACTTCCTGTCCCAGGAAATGGACGTCGCCGCAGCATCTCCTGCCCCAGCTGTAATGGACAGGCGGAGGGCAACAAGCTGCTGGCGCCCCTGGCTCTGGCCTGCGGGGCAGATGGCAGCATCTTTGTTGGAGACTTCAACTACATCAGGAGGATCTTCCCCTCTGGGAATGTTACCAGTGTCATGGAGCTGAGGTAAGAGGGGAGGGAAGGAGGGAGGGAGGATGGCTGCTGTTGCCAGATCGGGGATCTGAACCTAATCCAGAGAATACATCCCCCTAGTGTCACAAAGATAAAGGTCTCACTGAGAGAACTCATGATCCATTTAACAGTAAAGCTCTGCCAACACCATTTCATCCAGGTCTCTTGGGGTCATTGCAAATGTATGAATGTTGGTGGATTTGAGTAAAACAAAATATGACCTACACTAAAACATTTGTGAAAAATGAACTGATCGACTTGAGGGTCCTTGGTTTTTTAATTAAAACCTTGCATCTGAATTCAGCTTTTTCTGGGCATCTCTCCTTCCTGCACTCAACTGTTCAGCTCCACATCATTGGTCTTGGATGACTTTGAACAGTACTTGAAAACATAAAGGAAGAGAGGGGATAGATGCATGGCCAGATTGGACACTTTGCTACTGATTAACATTCGAGTACTCACTCTTTAGCCAAAGTGCTTAAAGATAAAAGATCACTGTTTTAGTGCTCTGAATTTAGAAACATGCTTCTGGCACACTGTTGAGTGCTCATTTCTCAAAAAACTCCCAAGTCTAATAGACAACTGAAATCTTTTTTCCTGTTGACTTCTGAGAAGTATGACTGCAACTTCTAACTGTTGCTTTTCTGTTTTCCAGTAGATCTTTCTTCTGCTGATTTTCATTGTAATATCTACCAAGCTGTCTACTAACTCCTGTTTCTTCTCTTGTCTTGTCTTTCCTTTGCTTGCACTGTATTAAAGAAACAAAGATTTCAGACATAGGTAAGAGTGACTAATCCTTCTCAACCTTTAACCTTCTTTTCATTCCGCTGTCCCCTTCATGCTGCTTACGCACCAGACTCGTCTGCACATTTTCGTTACTATTGTTCACTCATGACAGCTTTCAGACCTGATTATACTGACGTCCTTAGCCCAAGGTCACGGTGCGTCAAGGAGACAGTGAGTTGGATCAAGCTGTTAGCAAGATAATTTTGCATATGTAATTTCATTCCTGACATTCCAGGAATGCTTTAAAGCTGCAGATTGTGTCATGTATGGAAGAGGTGTCAAATAGGTCCGACCGACAGATGACGTGCAACCAGATAGACGGACACCGTTGCATTTTACTCAAATTAATTGATGTAATCTGGAAATATTTAATTATCCATTCACTTACTAATCAGTAATGTTACAATATGACTCAGCAGGGCAGACTGAGGTAGAGAGAAGCAAAGAATTAGGGGATAGGTAGCCCTGATTTTTGATCACTTTTTGACTTTGAAAGTTAGAGCAGGTCATCCACCAATTGGAAGATAGGCGGTTCGATCCCCGGCTCCTCCAGTCCATATGTCGAAGTGTCCTCGGGCAAAATACTGAACCTGCCATACCTTGCATGGCAGCCTCTGCCAGCAGTGTATGAATGTGGGTGAATGCTGACATGTGGTGCAAAGCACTGTGAGTGGTGGGAAGACTGGAAAGGCGCTATATAAATGCAAGTCCATTTATCATTTATTTTTGGTCTCCCTCAGTCTCATTCTCTTTCCCTCTCTAATCTTGACGAGCGTTCACACGAAATCGAGCCCGTTCTTCTGTTGTCAGCTCAGATGAAGTCATCGCTTTAGCAGCAGCCCCTAACAAGTAGACCTAAGAGAGACGATGTTGGCCGTGGTTACTGGTCCTCTGTTTTATATTTCAGTGTCTTTATCCCTCCTACTCCCAGCCTCATCCTCACCGTCCTCATGAAAGATTTCATACCGACAAAAGCAAAAACAACAATCACAAATAGTTTCAGGCAGGCACCCAAATATTCTTTATGCATGTTAAGTTTCACATAAACATGATGAATTATACATAACGTAAATGAATAAAGGACGTTGTGGTGATTAGGCATTTTGGAACTAAACTCTTCATGTCTTCGCATATTGCAGAATTACTATCTAATTACTTCCACTCCGCTGCTCAATATACAAATCAAGATTGTACATACAGAAGATAGCATTATTTATAAAATACTGAATCATATATATTTATAGATGTAAATATCCACCAGTATTTAAGTAGTTTTTGTGCAGCACGACAAGCTGTAAACACAACATTAACATTTCATCACCTTGTAAAGCGAACATGTTAGCAAAGTTTAGCATTTTTACACATCCAGCAGACACAGAACATTTTGGCCACCTGATGAATGTGAGTCTAATATTTAGGGGTCCTCTGTTTTGGTCCCCACCAACCCCTGAGAAGTAAATATCTGTTGAGCTGCTAAATGCTGCATCAGCAAGTTGCTATAGCTTTGAGCTGAGCAGGTAATGTTCAGTCAGTTTGTGAGAGATTTTTCAGCTGCACACATGCCTCTGAATGGTCTGTTGTCAGCTGACGGCGAGATGGATTCAGCACAGTCTTGAAGTGTGAAAAGGTCTGTTCACACATGTAGGTAGATCAGAACGCTGAGATTTATGCAAATGCCCCCTTTTTCAAACATGCAAACGGGTCTGGTAAGCTCTCTCATAATGCCACAATGTATGCTCCTTGGTCCTTGGCAGACATTGCAAGTGTTATGCAGAGCTCTGAAGCTCTGAGTTCAACAGTGAAGATCCCTTGAACTCAATATGCCACATTTTGAACTCCTCAATCCCAATCCACTTCTCTCTGTTGACCTCTATCCACAAATAGAGGTCAAACCAGATTTTTCTCCTCAAAATCTTCTGGGTTGACCAAAAAGGAAAAACATTGGCCCAGTACTACTAAAAATGTTGAAATCTGGTGGAGAACTCTGTCTCAAGTTCTTGAAAGTACCCTGTGATGCTCTCAGAGTTGACAGGCTTGGGTGATGACATCTCCCAAGTGTTTGAAGAAGTAAAAAGCGAAAGGCTCCAGTTTGAATATCACAGGATAAGACCTTCGCTTTCGCCAGAAATGCTTTCCACGCATCAAACAGAGCTAGCGTGGTTTGGTCTGCGCTTTGATCACATCAATGCACTCCGCAAATCGCTCCCTAACCACCGAGCCGCCCAACGGGCAGTGGAGAAGCAAACCATTGTAAGCACTGTCATCTCCTCCTGGAGAGATTTGAACTGGCGGTGATTGAAAGATATGAGGAGCTAGCAATGTCAAGATTAACCATTTTAACTACTGTGTCCATTACAGAGGTAAGATAGGACTTTGACACTTTAGCACATTCATTTTCCTGGTGAACGGTACTTCTTGACACGGTGACCAACAGATTTTTAGTAATTGCCACAAGCACCCTCTGCTTCTCGACCATTGCCGGGGCACCATCTGTGGTAATAGCCAATATTTTCTTGATGTCAAAATGCTCAGTAAAAGCACTTGCAATCTCTTCCCTTTGAGTGGTGTCAGGCATGTCCCTGTATCTTGCAACAATCACCAGATGTGGGATATTTCATCCGCAGCCACACTAAACTCGGGTGCAACAGTTTGCTGGATGTGTACATTTTCTGTCATTTCAGTAATGCACCTTCCAACAGTTCTTGTGGACAGAGGCAAGTCTTTAATCCTGCATATGATGGTGTCATTATTCGGCAGTCCATCAACACTGCCCTCTTGGTTGACTCAGCTTTATCAGACATATCTTTGAAGTTGTTTTTCGTCATTTATAAATGACTAAATTTGCTCATTGTGACGCCTGCACATTAGTACGACGTGGTCTCTTCTTTGCCAGGTGGTTATTGGTTGTGATGGCAGCAGCACAAGGACCACTCAGCATGAGTTGTGTGCTGTTTTTGATCTTTGCCTAAACCTAACCAAGTAGTGCTTGTGCCTAAATCGAAACCAAACCTTAACCATAACATTGTCACATCATAAAACAGATTATTCATTGGGGATTTGTAACAGTTTTGCAAGGCTTTGACAAATGATGTCGTCCTGGTGATAGGGGCGTTAGATCTGAAAACACTTCTAGAGGGCATGGAGAAACAACGTAGGCTGCAGTGTGTCGCTCACACCCTTCAGCTGGCTGTTAACGAGGGTCTTTTGGCACAGAGAAGTACTCATATCGGTACTCGGTATTGGCAAGTACCCAAATGTAAGTACTGGTACTTGTACTCGGTCTGAAAAAAAGTGGTATCTTTGCGTAGCTACCACCTTGGCTTAGGTGTGTGATATCCGGTGAAACCATAGTGTGTGATGACATGGAGATGCGACTGTTCGTTCTAAACAACGATGCCGGTTCCTGAAGAGGTTAGCGTATAGACGCTGCAATAGCATCAGTTACATCAGATCTGGAGAGTTTTCTTTATTGAAAGAAGAGCAAAGAACGGCACTGAACGTGTAAAGTACGGCGATATTTTCGCCTCGTCAGTTTGATTGACAGATGGTTCATCCAATCACCTGCCAAGTGGTATTTTGAAAGTGCCCGCTCTTTTCCAAACAGTTTCCAATGACGACTTCTCAGGTGGTTCTGTGAAACAGACCTTCTGACAGGGTCAGGTTAACTAATGTCTGTATCATGACATGATACCTTTGCCTTGAGTCCTTTGTGTAAATCCTGAGTTTAATTAGGTTTTCTGAGGTCATCTGCCTTTTACATACAAACGATACAAATGTACTGTTCCAGCTTCCTCTACATATCCGTTCCCTCTCTGTGATTCAGGCTGATTTGCTGCTCTGTCTCATCCCCTCATTTTCTCTTTCCTCCCTTTTGAATGTGAAGCGTCTATCTCCTCATACACGTACAGAGCAGCTTCATACCTGCGGCTTCTTCGCCACTAGCAAAACACAATGATTGGATTCGAATTTTTACTCATCCAAATGTGGTTTCAATTAAATTTCACTCTAATTAAAACAGAATTTCCTCTCGGGAGGACAAGTCATGTCACTGAGGGGGTTTTTTTCTACCTCCTTTGCCCTTCCTTCACGTTTACTTATTCACACCATCTTGACTCTGTGTTCCGTTTCATTTGTTGTAATTATTCCATTCTCCTCTCCTGTTTGAGTTTCTCTCTTCTCTCGCCTCCCGTCATTCACTACATTCTTCATTTTTCTCACCTTTATTGACAGCCATACTTTCCTTCCCTCTTTGTCTCCTTCTTTTCCTTATTCTCAATTTATTTCCTACACATTTTTTTCATTCCCTCAGTCAGTCCTTTATTCCCTCCTTCGGTCTTCCTCTTGTCTTGTGCTCTGTATCCTCTCCTCATTCAATTCCATCACTCCTTATTTCTTCTCCCTTCTCTGCTGTGCGTCTGTCTGACAACATGGGTTTCGTCTCTCCTGAATCTTGAAAATGTTTCAATCTTAATGGTATTTTTCTGCTTAAATAAAGGTTAAATGAAGACAAAAGAGCATGCTTCTCAGCATGTCTAGGCCTCATAAGTACAGAACAACACTGACTGTCTCTGTCACATACACACACACACACACACACACACACACACAGAGAGAGAGAGTCTGTCTATTTTTAGCTGTCTAATTAACAGCCTGTGATCATCTGCTGATTATCACCAACCACTGAGACTTATGGCTTGGGGCCAGTGCATGTATGTATATACCCACGCCTGTCGCCTGCGTGTGCTGAGGTCTAATACTTGACACTGTGTGTGTGTGCGGGTGCGTGTGTGTGTGATAAATTGTACATGACAGTGTGGCAGGCATCATTAAGAGTGTGTCACAGACAAGTGAAGGCCCATCGCAATAGTTTTGAATTTTCAATTGGTTTTTATTTCATTTTATTTTAGTTTTAGTGAGTTAGTTTGTTTGTTAGTGTATTTGGTAGTTTTAGTTTAGCTTCAATTTTTCATAAAGGTTTAGTTTTAGTTTTTATGTATTTAGTTTTAGTTTGTTAGGGCCAGCTATAATCTCAGAAGTATGCAACTATTTACATACAAAACACATGGTTGGAGAACTGTGTAGGAATAGCCATAATGTTTCATGTTTAATCTATGCGCTACTTAAGTGAAGCAATTCAGTCATAGCGCCATCTGCTAGAATGTCAAGTCCATTCAGTTTCTGTGTCCCAAGAGTTGACGGAAATTCGTGCTGTCTCCTTTTTTAAGTAGTGCTATATTATATCTAAAAAACTAAAACTGAAATTAATTTATGTTCATTCCTATTTTACTTTTATATGTTTTTACCCAGGCAGAATAGTTTGTTTAATTTTAGTTTTTTTTTTAAAGAATATAGTATTTAGTTTCAGTTTACTAAAAATGTTTTTCACTAGTTATATTTGTTTTAGTTTCAGTTTTAGTTATAACCCTGATTTAGACTGACAGACAGACCAACCTACTGTCACACACACACATACAAACACACACACACACCACCTGGTACTCCACTGGAAGTAAATTAACACCAGCGTCTTGTCTCTCAGTTCATCAACCCTCCTTTTATGCATTACTTCTTCATTATCATCAGCTCGAGAAAGTCTCCTTCATTTCCGTCATAATGACGCTGGAACCAAATTGTAAATCTGCTCCGTTCACGGTGATTTCATTGTGAGCTTGTTTCGGATCATGTAGTGAAGTCAGCAGGGTGAGCTGGAGGAAACAATCCACCAAGGACACATGAATGATTTTAGTGTCTGTCTTCAAAACTGGGTGTATTTCTTTAAAGTGTTTTAATCGCTGATGTCAGAAATACTGACGTTATTAAAGATACAGCTTGACTAAACCAATTCTCTCTTGTTTCTTTCTTGTTTGTTACCCGCCTCCCCTTTTTGTCTGTCACTACCCTCCATAGCAACAACCCTGCTCACCGCTACTATTTAGCCACCGACCCAGTAACGGGGCAGCTGTACGTGTCAGACACTAACTCTCGACGAATTTACCGACCCAAGATGCTCAGCGGTGCCCGTGACCTCATCAGTAAGCATGCACTACAGTAAAACACCATGTTGGTAGAAATGAAAGCAATCAGTTTTTTTTTTTTCAATTATTAATTTCAATGCAATGTTCTCACACACATCCACTACCAAAGGAAAGGGACTGTTACAATAAATGCATGATGTGTGTGTTCAGGTAATGGAGAAGTGGTGGCTGGAACTGGTGAACAATGTCCTCCATTTGATGAAGCACGATGTGGAGATGGAAGAAAAGCAACAGAGGCACAGCTACTGGGACCTAAAGGTACACACACACAAACACAAGACATAGATACAGGTTGATGGTTATTATTCAAGCCTGTTTCATAGCCATTGTCCCTGAAGAGGATTCTCAAGATTTAGTTCAGCCATACCCCCCCCCCACCCCCCCCACCCCCACTCCCCTCCCAACACACATACTTGGTCCTACATTTAGAATCGGGAGCATAAGCATTTCATCAGCTTTCTTATGCCCTGGCCAGACCGCCCACATGAACAGCGGGTGGCGGCTGCGGCGCGTGGTGGGTGTGTGATTCAGGCTTCGGGTGTTCACATCAGCTGCGTTTCTGCTGCTGCTGTCAGCCCTTTTTTTCTACATAGAGCTTGCCTTTGATAATGGCCATTTCATCTCATTATGAATGTCATTTACATTTATTTTAGACAGAAAAAGGTTAAGAAACGTGTGGTAATTTGTAAATTATAGTAATAATCCACAATTAAAACCCATTACTGTATTCATTCATGGAGCTCCGCAAGTCACTGCATGTTCTACAACAATGTCTTGCAAATATTTGTGATTTAAAACTAAATCTTTACTCTTTTTCATCTCTGTAACATTTTCCACAGATTTAGATACCAAAACTGTAGTAATGCTGCTGATATGATGTCAATATACAGTCAATAGATCACCTTCACTGACTTTTGCTGCTGTGAACTGCGTCAAAAATAGGCGAGACCTCGAATCTCTAGAAGAGACGCAGCTCACATGCAGCCGAGCCACTGCTCGGTTAGGGCAGCGTGGTTGCACTAACCTGTTAACACGGACACTGAAATAAAAAACAACAGGTAACGCAGCCGCAACTCCTGACGTTCCTGATGTGGCCGAGGCTTTATCCTTAGAAAGTCATCCTACTTCTGCCAGAACTTTGTAGAGCTGCAGAGCTGTACTGAAATGTTACAAGTCTCCAGCTCTGGGCAAATGATACAAGCATGTGCACAGTCTGGGGAGGTGGGCTATATAGGATCTAGGAGCTATTCAAAGATATTCATTGGATTAAACTTCTCGTGACTCATTTTGTCCGTGGTGTAATTGCTCCAGCCACCAAACTGTACCAGCTCCACGCATCCATTCAAGCATATTCTTCCATTTCCTGATTAATTGGCATCAAGGGAATACCGCTACCACAGGAACGATTTGGGTCCCTCACACACAGTTTAACGATGTCCCTGACAATAAACGTGGTAGAATAAAGATTGTATGCAAATTGGAGGGTCCATTGCATTTGTCAGTGTCATTAATGGTTGGCAGAACATCATTGCTTCATGTCTGGATGAGGATATATTCTATTAACAATTTCAAAAATTGTTGTCCCCATTAGTCACTTAGACACAGAAACATGGGAATATAGGGTCCAGGTTGAAAAATACAGAAGTTACCCTTTAAAATGGTGATGGAAGGTCGAGTTCAAAGATGGCTGTGTTCCAAGCAAGGGGGGTGAAGGGGCCTTCATTCATATATTAATCTTGACTGACTTTGCTTAAATACACTCAGACTCTACAAGTTCTTGATGGTTTTTCTATTATCTGCTGCAGCTGCATCCTGACTCCCCACAGGAGCATTACCTCACTTTCATTTTCTCCTTTGAATCCTGGAGTTGATGTATTACTAATCACCTGGACTACAACTATACATTGAATTGTGTACGTGTGTTCTTTGTTTCTGTTCCCTTACAGGGATTGCAGTTGACAGAAATGGTTTGATCTACTTTGTGGATGGGACTATGATCAGGAAAGTGGATCGCAATGGAATCATCTCCACTGTGCTGGGCAGCAACGACTTGACCTCTGCACGACCTTTGACCTGTGACACCAGCATGCACATCAGACAGGTAACATTCAAAGACCACCCTGACTCCTTTTCTCAAACTTTTCACTATGCCGTCACAATGTTGATATAAAAATGTTTCCAGATAGCGTAAATCGCTATTGCAGATAAGTTGTACGTGTATGTAATTCATAGGAGACAGGGCTGTAAAATAGAAAAAACATAATTCATAACAAGGCTGTATGGCTGATATTCAATAACAGTTGACAGGTAGCTCTGATGTACCACCAGAAAGAATAGAGGCCTTTCGATCTGTTTACTTAATTTATTTCAGAAACTCATCAGACTGAGGCAAAAAATAATCAAATGGGAGTGAGATAGAGAGTAAGATAGAGAACAAGAGGATCCTTGTTTTTGTTTTTGCAACTTATTTTCAGAGTGAGAATGTACAATCTTGCATAAACGAGATGGACCACCTACACACACACACACACACACATAGATATTAAGCCTTGTTTCTTCTGCTTTCCTGAGGGTCTAATACTTGACACTTGCTCTCTTAGAGAGAGAGAGAGAGAGTTATGGTCTGTTTTGTGGGCAGAGCAGTGTAGTTAGGGCCATTTCTTACAGAGTTGAAGTTATCTGAACTCTGTGTTCTTCTCTGCAGACTTTAGCTCAGTTTGACTTCTAGCAGTTATCTAGTTGACCTCTTGAGTTCACTTGAGGAAACGTGAACTGGCAGCCTACACATGGTCAGCTTTCACAGCTATTTCTGTAGATGCACATTGTTCTATTTTAAGTGAAGTATACTGTCAGTATAATATTTATGTAAATATGTATAGACATAGTTTATCGAATACATTTAATGGGAACAATACATTTTTATTTATTTAGTTATATTTGAAGTTTTCATACTTTAAAATAACTCTTCTAACCTTCACCTAAGGGTGGATTTTGTACACTTTTTCATTTATTTTTACAGATGCCCCCTCAGTCCTCTGTAGTTTTAACAAGTCAAGTTGAACCGGCCATGACCAAGCAAACATGTGGCATCAGGAAGACGTTCAGATCATGTCTGTATAACGTCCGTCAGTCCAGACCAACTTTTGTACGTCTGGTGGACGTGCAAGTTGGGTTCAATATTTTAATGTCTGGTTAGGGGCCTTTTTGGACGTCTGCGGACGTGCAGCTCAGGTTGACATCAATAATTAAAATATAGTTAAAAAGACATTAAAAAAGACGTTGCAGAAACTTTCATTCTGGCTCCTCAGTGGATGTCTTTTGGACGTGTCTTTGCTCAGTGGGGAGCAACTTTTGTCATCATCAAATCGTACCATTAGGCCATGGGAACTGATTCATTCAACTCAGAGGTCACTCAGACAAACAAAGTTGGCAGGACTCAACCAGGAAATACACAGTCTATCAGTATTAGAATCAATAGTATCAGATACCAAAATACGGCGTAGTTTAATTAAAGTACAGAGTCGTGAAGTGAAGCTCTCTCTCCCCCCCCGCTGTCATCTCTACATCCAGGTTCGTTTAGAATGGCCCACAGATTTAGCCATCAATCCCATGGATAACTCCATCTACGTCTTGGACAACAACGTTGTGCTGCAGATCACTGAAAATAGACAGGTACCAACATTGTAGTGAATTTACAAATTTACAAATGTGCTTGCTTTTTTCATGAAATGTTTGTTTAATAAGTTTACTTTTTTTGAGCAACATAAGAAAAACCACATCATGAAATAGCTCCATCCCACTTTGCCAATACAAAGGAAGTGCACAGTGTTACGTAATTATTCATAACCGTGTATGTGTTCAGGTTCGTATCATGGCAGGTCGCCCCATGCACTGCCAGGTACCAGGCATAGAATATACTATGGGGAAGAGAGCAGTCCAGACCATGTTGGAGGGAGCTACAGCTATTGCCTTGTCCTACAGCGGTGTCCTCTACATCGCAGAGACGGATGAGAAGAAAATCCACCGCATTCGACAGGTAATCTTCTGGACATACAGTACATGGCACATTCATGTACGGTAATTTCCTGTTTATTAGATGAACAGTTTTTGCATCAAGGAAGTACAACTTTGAATGTCTGAACAGTAGCAAGAAAGGTCCCAGATCGAACTTGATGCAAGCACATTAGTCCAATGAAAATAATGAACTGAATGCTACTAGTGTGTAGTTTTCTTTTTTTTATGTGAAAGAGCACTTCTGTTTTAAAATGTCTATTTGTGGCTGTCACCCCACTAGGTGTCGACTGATGGAGAAATTACCCATCTAGCTGGAGAGCCATCTGACTGTGACTGCAAGGTACTATACTGTAGCACAGCTACTACACATTTAGATCATTTGACACTGAAAAGTGTCATTTGTAGTCCTCCACGTCTTTCTATTAAAACTTAAATCTTTCAAATCAATTAAAATTTCATCTCTTAAAGGAACAGTGTATAGCATTTAGTGGGATCTATTGGCATCTATTGGCATATAATTGTAACGTTACGGCATATCCACACTGGGAATGTCAGGAGCGTGTGGCGGCTGCATTGCGCTGCGTTGCGTGGCGGCTGCATTGCGTGGCGGCTGCATTGCGCTGCGTTGCGTGGCGGCTGCGTCGCGTGGCGGCTGTGTGATTGACGTGTCAGGTGTTCACACCTGCTGCTGCTGTCAGCCCTTTCTTTTTACATAAAGTTTGCCTTTCTTAATGGCTATTTAATTTTGTTATAAATGTCATTTCTATTTATTTTAGACAGAGAAAGGTTAAGAAGCGTGTGGTAATTTGTAAATAATAGTAATAATCGACAATTAAAACCCCGTACTATATTCATTCATGGAGCTCTGCAAGTCACTGCATGTTCTACAACACAATTCTGCAAATATTTCCGAATAAAAGCCTCATGATAACAAATGAAGGACTTGTGTCTACAGAAAAAAAGGCTTTAGGGCTTTTATTTTGAAATGAAAGCAGGAAGTGTTGATTTAAACCCCATACTTTATTCATTCATGGAGCTCTGCAAGTCACTGCATGTTCCACAGCACTGTCCTGCACATATTTCAGAATAAAAGCCTTGTGTTAACAAATGAAGGAATTGCGGCCACCTAGGATTTCTCCTCCCTGCTTAGTTCCAGCTGAATGCCAAGCGGATCCCAGCCGCTGGGAGTCCCCCCAGTATATAAAATATATATAAAATTCCATTATATAATGTATATAGTATAGAAACGTAGAATTGAATTGAATAGATTGGCCACATTGTCACAGATACCCGATCCAGCTATTTTAGTCAGTTTCTGCCTGATATCTGATCCAGTATCGGTGCATCCCTAGTTGTCAATAGTTATTATAACTATTCGTAACACCCCTATGGGCCGTCATCCTTTCAGCCAAGGACCCATCACAGACCCGTCACGGTCAGCCTGGGCCCCAGCACGGAGGGACGGGAAATTCAAGATGGTTGCACCTGGAGTGTTAACACTTCCTGCATCAGCCTCCCGACCGTGGTCAGAAGGCACAGGGGAGACACCGTAGTTTTGGTCTCCGGCGTCGATAACGCTAATCACCCAGAGTAAATCCCCGTCATTTCACTCAGCAGCAGGGAAACAAGACATTGGAAACCTCTGTTGATCTGAAGGAGCTGCAGCATTCATTTCTGCACAAACTGCAACTTCCACTGAACATTCACTCATATTCTCAGAGCTGAACTAACTCTCTCCTGCTCCTCTGCTCGCTCGTTTTCTCATACACTCGCCGCTGCTCTCTCTTTTTTGCTTCACCACTCACTTCTCATGTGCACGCGCACTCCCACAACACTAGTTTTCCTCCGATGTCAGTCACCTTCCTGTTTTGCAAGACGGGCTTCACTAGATATAACTGGTGTTTTGTGCTTCCGTGGAGTTTGTGTTGGAGTCTGAGTTGAGGTGGGAGCTTGTCATTTGTTTGCATTAGCAAACTCCATTTCTAACCAACCATTAGCTATGGTTGCACACTTGTTGCATGCTGCATGACATTTGTTGGATTTTCCCAGAAAAAACATCCAGCAGTCTTCACATAAAAAGCAGTCTACAGGCTGAAAAAGGAAACACTGAAAGTCATGGAAGGTCTCATTTTTTAGGTTAGGTTACAACCTGTTCACACATTGGCAATAAAAAATGATTAAAGAACATTTATATGTGAAAAAACTTATGTACAGTCCTTTTAAGTTCAAAATGAATGTGTACTGTAGCAGTCAAAGAATGACATGGATTAGATTACATACAGAATATGTAATCAAAGACAATGGCACAGAGACTGCAGGTGTTAGCTGATCAACATTAATATATTAGTAATATAATAGAATAAAAAAAAATTGAATTCATGAGTTTTTTTCTCTTGATGAATTATTGATGGTGCCCACCTCTCTTCTCTACTCTCCATAACATATGCCAATTTGAATCAGTCATGTAATGTCATTCTCTACCTCTCACTTCTGTCTTGGCTCGCTGCTTCTTCCTCTCACACTTCGCACCTCTCTCTGTCCCGCAGAACGATGCCAACTGTGACTGCTATCAGACAGGAGATGGCTACGCTAAAGACGCAAGGCTTAATTGTCCTTCCTCTTTGGTGGTATCTCCGGATGGGACGCTGTATGTGGCTGATCTGGGAAACATCCGCATTCGAGCCATTCGATGCAACCAACCACCTACTGGTATGTATACAGTACACACACATAGACACTAATGTTGTTCCCCATCCCTCTCTGTCTTTGGGAGGGCCAAAATATCAGAAAACAAATGGAGAACAAAAAAATGGATTTCAAGACCCATGTCACCGTTGTTGTACGTCACCCTCTCTGTTACAATTGTCCCAATACACCGATCAGCAATAACATTATGACCACCTGCCTAATATTGAGTAGGTCCCCCTTTTGCCGCCAAAATAGCCCTGACCCGTGGAGGCATGGACTAGACCTCTGAAGGTCTGCTGTGGTATCTGGCACCAAGCCGTCAGTAGCAGATCCTTTAAGTCCTGTAAGTTGAGAGGTGGGGCCTCCATGGATCGGACTTGTTTGTCCAGCACATCCCACAGATGCTCCATTGGATTGAGATCTGGAGAATTTGGAGGCCGAGTCAACACCTTGAACTTGTTGCCGTCAACATGATGTAAAAGAAATCGTGATTCATCAGACCAGGCCACCTTCTTCCATTGCTCCGTGGTCCAGTTCTGATGCTCACGTTCCCATTGTAGGCGCTTTTGGCGGTGGACACGGGTCAGCATGGGCACCCTGAGCGGCCCCCATATACAACAAACTGCTCCTCACTGTGTGTTCTGACACCTTTCTATGGGAACCAGCAATAACTTTTTTAGCAATTTTGAGCTCCAGTAACTCTTCTATTGGATTGGACAACACAGGCCAGCCTTCGCTCCCTAAGTGCATCAATGAGCCTCGGGTCTGACCCTGTCGCCGGTTCACCGGTTTTCCTTCCTTGGACCACTTTTGGTAGGTCCTGACCACTGCAGACCGGGAACATCCCACAAGAGCTGCAGTTCTGGAGATGCTCTGACCCAGTCGTCTAGCCATCACAATATGGTCCTTGTCAAAGTTGCTCACATCCTTACACTTGCCCATTTTTTCTGCTTCCAACACAAAGTTCAAAGTTTAAAATGTTCACTTGCTGTCTAATATATCCCCCCCACTGCCAGGTGCCATTGTAACGAGATAATCCATGTTATTCACGTCACCTGTCAGTGGTCTTAATGTTATGGCTGATCAATGTATAAGTTCAAGTGTTATGGGGTGTATACATTAAAATACAGGCCTTTAACATGGAATTTGGACCACATGGACTTATATTTGGGCCTGAAATGATGCTGCACACCAACCACTGATTGTGTCTTTGTGTTTAAAGAACAGTGTTCTTTGGGTTTGAACAGTGACTACACAGAGTCTGAGGGGTTAAAAAGGTCAACAGCTACTACAGCAGAGCATACTGTGCATGCTTTCACAGGCTAAATGACCATCCATTATAGCCAATACCAATTGTTCTGCTACTGGTTAATTGTAATGGGTGCTGGGAAAAATGCTGTATGAGTTTAACCAAGACAAAAAGTATGTAATAATAGAAGATATAGTGAATAATACAACAATCACAAGTATGTCCTTATATCCGCTTGTCTGGGTGTCTTCAGGCTCCCTAGCTTCAGGTCCCAGCTCCTATGAAGTGGCCTCTCCAGCCTCTCAAGAGCTCTATGTGTTTGATGGGAATGGCACTCACCAGTTCACCATGTCTCTGGTCACTGGAGACTATAAATACAACTTCAGCTACAGGTTGGTTTGTGTGGAAATTAACACATAACTGCTTTGGAAAAAATATGTGTTACATGTCATAAAAAATACATTTTGTTTCTGCACTCTTTGTCACTTTGTCATTTCCCACTGTCCTTTTTTTCACTCTCAGCAACGAGGAGGATGTAACCGCGGTGACGGACAGCAGCGGGAACACCCTCCGTATCCGTAGAGATACCAACAGGATGCCTGTACGTGTAGTCGCCCCTGACAATCAGGTGAGATGAGCAAGTCTTTGAAAATTAAAAAAAAAACACTATTTTGACAACAATACAATATTTATTTATCTGTCTGAGGTGAGGTGAAGAGAGGACTGGCACAATATCAACAATATCAACATGTAACCCTGTTTTCCTGTGGCTGCGTGTGTTTTTGTGTGTGTGTGTGTATAGGTCATCTGGCTGACCATCGGGACTAACGGAGGTCTGAAGACTCTCACGGCTCAGGGTCAAGAACTGGTCCTGTTTAGTTACCACGGCAACAGTGGCTTGCTGGCTACCAAAAGCATCCAAATAGGCTGGACTACCTTCTATGAGTGAGCAGCGTTACTGTGTTTATATTATAGTACATGTCTGCACTCCTACGTGCTGATGGATGGATGGATGGATGGATGGAAGGACAGTTGGATTGTTAAATGTCAAAAGCCATCTACAAGTATGTTAACCAAGTTATTGAGAATTATATCTGCTGTTAGGATAGGAATGAACAGGGCCCCCCTCCAAAGCTGTATCCAGTTCCATGCCACATCCATGCCCGCATCAAGGAAGGGATCATTTCATTGGTCAACAATACACCAGGCATTCTATTGGTTGGAAAATTTTGACAGGGTTATTACACAAAAAGTCAGAGAGCAAAGGAGAAATCTGAGAGCAGACGTTTCACGAGCACACAAAGCACCCCGAGTGTGAACCAATACATCTGAGTACAGTACATGCAGATTAGCAGAGCTAATCCAAGCACAAACCGGTGCTATTTGCGTGCGAGGACAGAGTTTTGAGGTAAACCATTACAAAATTTGAACATAAAATCAATGAGTCATGCTTTCAAATTGAAAGACCACCCTCTTGACCAACGTCTCATGACTGAGTAGAAATTCACTGAATTTAAAATTGTCTTCCTCTAATTAGATTAATTAGATTTCAAGCTCTAATTCCTGCTGGGTAGATGCAGTTTTAATTCAACCTTCTCTAAAATTGCTGTCCTTTAGAGCCTGCTCGAGCACATTCAGCTGGAAGTTACTGTGTGTGTGTGTGTGTGTGTGTATGTGTGTGATGCAGAGTCATATTTTTTACAGGGTTCCATAAAGCACATTACTGTAATGGCAACTAATGTTCTTTTATTCCTCCCTTCCTGCATCCTCACTGTCCTTGTAGCTATGACAGCGAGGGTCGTCTGACTAATGTGACCTTCCCCACCGGCGTGGTGACCAATCTCCACGGCGACATGTCGTCAGGGGCTGTTGCTGTGGACATTGAGACGTCGGGGAGGGATGAGGACGTTTCCATCACAACCAACCTGTCATCAATAGACTCCTTCTACACTCTGGTGCAGGGTAAGGTGCTACTCAAGTGTGTGTGTGTGTGTGTGTGTGTGTGTGTGTGTGTGTGTACATTTAGTTAGCATTTAGTTGTGATGGTTAAGTTTAGGGGAAGGGGCTAGGGAATGCATTATGTCATTGAGTGTCCTCACAAAGATAGAAGTACAGGGGTGTGTGTGTGTGTGTGGCAGAGTAAGGAAGAAAGTTTGCAAGAGTGTGTGCTGTGAACGCTTTGCAATGTGAATCAGACTGAATGATATTGTCCCTGTAGAAACGAGAGCTGTGTGTTCTCTACGGAAAACAGTTCTGTTTCTATATAAATCACTAACAGGTGGCTGTGATTCAGACAAATTACTGTGAGAAAAGCCCAACTTGTTTTGCAATCATTATCTCACCAATTCTTAATGACATTAAAGAAGCAGCAAGGTTTCACACAATATGAAAACGAACGAGAAAAGAAGTAATAGCTGATAGAAAGTAGTAGTAGCTGGTAAATGTTCCACAGTAGTGTTTTATGAAACATTAAGGCCCTGTTCACACCTGGTATTAACATGCGTCCTGAGTGATCTGAACACAAGAGGACAGCTCTAAGTATGTCTGTTCACATGTGTCTTGAGCAGGGGTCTCCAACAAGTAGCTCGCTACCTGTGTCTGAGTGGCTCACCAAAGGTTACAAGAATATGGACATAAATTTGATAACTCAGAGTCACATTGTAAACCAGTTTAAATATCTATCCAATCAAATTCACAGACATTGCGGCCTCTTCTGACATAAAATGATTATTTGCCAACAATTGCCTGCCGACAATGAAACAAGTTGCGCTGCTTTTAAATTTCATGACATCAGGGACGCGGTAACATCAGCATAAAAGCATAAAATATACTATTTTAATGAGGAATGAGTGATGCCAAATGTGTGTGTGTCTCATTTGCGGTGCAAGCGTGTCAGTCGGTAAAAGATGTAACGTCGAGCGCCACTTCACCAAAGTCCACGGCAACTTTTCACGGCACTTTCCGGCTGGTAGCAGTTTACGAACAGAGAAGGTAAAAGAGCTGAAAACAACGCTTAAAAGACGACAGTCTCTGTTTACCCAACTGAGGAAGAAGGCCAACGCTGCAGCAGAGGCTTCGTTTAGTGGAGCACATCCTAACGGAGCACAAAAAGCCCTTCTGCGGTGGCTGCAATGTTATTAAAGGGCCTTCAAAGTAAGACAGAAATGATGTCTGCTATTGGCGATGTACAACTTGGTGGCGCTATGTGTAGCTCTCGCCCATTTCATTTCGGCAAATTAGCTCTCAGAGGAAAAAAGGTTGGAGACCCCTGGTCTTGAGCGACGACTTGTGATCCGATCTCACTTCCCCGCTCTATTATGCAAATAAACATGTAGTAAACACATGGCTGATACAGCAGACATTGTGACGTAATAATACATGAATGTCATTAGTAATATCCTACATATTCGTGAATTTGGGTACATTTTATTAACATAAAAATAAACAGTTATTGTACCGGCACCGCTGCCTTTGCCAGGCAACAGCAGGGTACAGAGCACGGGTGTCAGCTCCGTGCAAAGCAGCAGAACAAAAACACCAACGCATCTCCCACAATATGATAATAATGCGCTTTGCGTGCCTAGTCTGATAGTCTGTAGATATGTAGCCTATAGATAAGGTATATTTTAATAAAATACAGTTGTACTGACAGAATACAGTAGAGCACAGAGGCCGTTTCCATGCTGTGAGGCAGACAAGCACTCACCCCCTGCGGATCCCAGCAGGACGTCAATTGAGTAGGCGGTCCTTAATGTGGCCCAGGACACATTCACTACACACTGCTAAAAGAATGTGGCCATATAAGAATGTGCTCTGAAAAGATCCGATCTCAATGCGTCCTCAATGTGTCTTTAGTGCGTACACACCTGTGAACTTAGAGCTGTCCACTTGTGATCCGATCACATCCGATCCGAGGACGCATGTTAATACCAGGTGTGAACAGGGCCCTAGACATGCCGTGTGTTTGTCATGGTATCAGGGTCAGGCTGAAAAAGTCTCCTGAAGAAAGCCAAAATTATGCTTACCTCCAATTTGTTGTGACCATGCGGACTATACTACGCGTAATACGCCTGCCTGTAGCTGCGATCTACTGCATATGTGTGGAACGCGACCTCAAAGCGGACTCCAGATAGAAGGTAGTATGAACAGAACTACTACATGTCTGTTTGGGAGTATATCAGGCCCTAAAGTCATCGTTATAAATATAGTGTCACACTAGTAATCCTTGAAATGTCTCAGCATTGTAGTTCATGATCCTCAGCCGCCACCACCACCACGACCACCAGTCCTGGCACTTACCCAGGGCAAACACTCCAAATCATTAAATCTATATTTCGCTGACTAATCATCAAATTGTGAAATGTTTTATTCAGATCGCTTTCCATACCCTGTGGCTCAGGTGAAGGCACCATGGGACCCCTGTATGTACTGACCTACAGTTAACAGTATTGATATGTTAACAGTATGTCAAGGTCTTGGTGAATTCCATATGTGCATTTGTTCTAATCCATAACCATTAACCACTTACTGACCCTGAAGAAAGAAAAAACTGTGTCGGTGGGGGTACAGATAGTAAAGATTCTAGATTTGAGGAGAAATGCAAAAGGGAAAAAAAAAATACTATAGTTTCTACCATCCTTATCATCCTTCATGTCAGACATACGGCCTAAACGGTGAGGGAAAACAATAATTTAGCACTGATGCCCTTGTTAAATGTGAACTAATGAGCCAGTTGAAGCGAGACCTCGAGTGGCCGGCAGTGATTTGTTTCAGAGCGAGCTACATGTGCCCAGAGTGTGTGAGGGAAAACAGAGCAGATTCTCCCTCACAGCAGAGCAGTATTGATCAGAATGTAATAAGTTATTCAAAGCCATCGACAAGTGTAGCATTCCTCTCCATCAATTCATGTACATTATTTATCGTTTCTCCTCCTCGCCATCATCTAAACTGCACAGTGTGCCAGTGTGCAGGCGGTCTAGGAAATGTGAAATCACATTAGGTGTATATAGGTGCAGCCCAGAAATGGTAAACAAGCTAATGTACCTGCGGGATTTTTGTCATTTTTGATGTTGTTGTTGTTGTTGATCGCTTTGTGAAACATGTAATGAAACGCAGGGCTCGACAATGATGCTCTGCAAGGAACATACTGTAAATGTTCATTCCAATGCATTATCACAGGCTGGTTCTAATAAGCTTTGTGTGCTGTCGCTCCCCATTCATAACATGTTGTACAAAGCCTTTCTTCTGTGCTGGGAAATTGATGTGGGTGGATGGGAGTGGAAGGATCAGATCCACCCAGCAGATCCACCGCACAATATTAAACCACAACATACAATCACCGTCAAAAAAATAACAGAAATCGCATTTTTTAACAGACCTGAAAGATTCAAATATCTTTCAAATTAATTACTTGACCTCAGATAGTTTAATTTACCCAACCAATGCTGTATTTTTTTCCCACCCATGTTTATTTAAAATAACATTTGGTAGAATTTATAAAAAAAAAAAAAAAAGGATCCTGGTGAAACTGTGTGGGAGGGAGAAAAAAAGAAAAATGTTTGTATTTGCTCTCAAATCAAGATGAAAACAATTTAAAAAGTAGTTAAAAATAAAAATGTTTTGTTATATTTAATTTAGAAGGTAAGAAGTTTTGAAAAAAAAAAATTGCCAAAGATAATTTGTGTAGTAATGAAATGCGTAACAAAAGAAGACAGCACTCTTATCAGTGTGTTTAGTTGTTAAATAACTGGCATCAAATGTTTGTCCTTGAAAATTAAATCAATAGTATGTCGATGTTGAAGGTTTTGCTAGGAAATATTTAGTTTATCTATTTAAAAGACTATCAGTCAAATAGCAGAGCTTAACCTGATGGTACATCAGAAGAAAGGTGAATGAAGTAACAATGTCTATAGTGGCAGGAGCCTCCTACCTCTCTCTTACTCTCACACATACAGCCATTAGTCCTGCGAGAGGTCAAGGGGAACCTAATTAAAAGAGGCTGCTGGATGTTAATACCTGCTCTGTGCTCCATTAGCAGGTTCAAACACTGCCCAAGGAAATTAATTGTACTGTGTTCTCTCTTTACATTCATCCCTTTATCCCACCTCCCTCGCTGGCTCTCCTCTCTTTGTCTTTTGTTTTCTCTCCTTCCCCTCGGTTCAGTTCAACATTGACAGTGTTTTGCCTTGAAATCTGCCACTTTGAAAACAAAACATGGAGGATCATTCGTGATAATTGTCTCTCTGTCTTTCTGTCATATTAGACCAGCTTCGTAACAGCTACCAGGTGGGCAATGACCATTCGCTGAGGGTCATCTACGCCAATGGGATGGACACACACTACCAGACAGAGCCTCACATACTGGCAGGTATGCACTTTTGAGCTGAATTTATATATAATGTGGGATAATCAGAGGTTTCATGTCAAAAGGAATCTGTTAAAGCTTGGGTAGGTAACATTGGAGAAAGAGTATGCTATATTTTGAAACCTCAAAACTGAGCCCAGTGTTTTCTTTTCCCGATGAAAGTAGTGAGCAGCACTAGCTCCAAAAATCTCTGAATCTAGAGAGAAAGTCGCCAAGTTGGCAACACTGACAGTCCGTCCCTTCAGGCCTCCCTCCAAAGACACTCCCCCACTAATATACTCTAGTAGTAGTAGTATTAATACTCACAGCTGTCAAGCTAGCAGCTTGTGGAAGACTCGTGCAGTGAGGGACAGGTAGCAGACAGGTGGCCGTCCAATCATGTCATTCAGCCCGAATGAAATGGGTTAATTGCAGTCCTGCGACAGCTACAGACAACAGATTTTTAGGGGCCAGGCGGCTGCCTTCCCATGCATGAAAATAAACCAAACTTTGCACATAGGTCCAGTCTTATGCTGAACGTCCTCAACTGGCTTTGTGGGCCAATAGTCCTGATGGTGACACTACGGCAAACGCCTTAAGTTTAAAACTTAGAAAATTCATAACAAATCAGCCGTACGTGCTACGACTTTGCAACTTCCACCAAAATGTAGCCCCAAGCGTGCAGAAATGTTCAATGTGCTTCAACCTGGCAGCAGGAATTATGAAGTCCATCACTCTGCTGACACCAAATTTGCTCCGCTGCATCTTCAGACTGTCCTGCACAAACCATCCACGCAGATTTATTAATTATTAAAAATGAAGTAAACAAATTCTCCGAATTTTGTCTCGAAAAGCTAGTTTTGACACTAGTTTGAAATCTGCCTTTACATGCAGCCCTGGTGTTTGCCTAAGTCATAGTGTGATGTCACAGTGCGAAGTGGTGGTTTCTCCTGGGCAGTTAGCTCACCAAGATAGTGACACGTTCTCAGTGTCTGACGGTACGTGTCCACAGGGGCGTTTTTTATCGCGAGGGGACGCGACGCTTCCCAACATTGGACGCTTGGTGTGCTGTCCCTAGAAACAAGGCACTCGGCTCCTGATTGGACGAACGCTTTCCCGCCGTTGGCTGCTGCTCCCAGCTTTCAAACCGGAACCAGTATGGAGGCTCGTTTGGAAATTTTCTTCTCTTATTTCACGTAAATAGTTCACTGAAATGTGTTTCTGAAAACATTTGAGGCGAGAAATAATCCATGCAGTTGATGAATCTGTCTTTAATTTGGATCAAGAACGTTTATTTTAAAAGATCCTCGGGAGTTTCGAGAGGCAGCGAGTCGCGTCAGACGCCTGTGATTTACATAAAGTAGACGAGCCCTCAACTTTATGCAAATAAGAAGCGGGCGTCGTGACGCCTAGTCTCTCGAATCGCGACGCCACGCTACCAGAATGCATTGCGCGGCTGCTTACATAGACAATGAATGGGGAGCGTGGAAATGATGGAGCCTGTGGACACGTACCATGAGGTTATGAGTTCAAGACTTGATCGAGGCAGAATGAGCATGCTAATGCCTTAATGGATTAATGCTGATGGACCCTCATGGACTTCTCATTCGTCTTCCTTTTTTCATATTCCTCATCTTCTTCCTCCTCAAAATGCCCGGCTCGACCCACCCACTCTTTTACACTATGCAGTATGTGCAAAGCATTGAGAGTAGGCTGTCCTCATGGTGAATGCTTATGAGTTATAAATTGCTCAGTAACACCATATATCAGATTTCCATGTAAATGGTTTTCAGCTGAGAGTTTTTGAGTCGCATGCTCTGTCAGAGATCTTCTGCCAACACAGCTCTCTGCAGGTAAACACCATCTGATGGGCCTGGTTGTGAAAGACATCATAGTGGGGTATCAGTGTCAGCGTCGTGTTTTTAGTTGTTCTACTCTGACACTCACAGCTCACAGTTTGATTTGACACATTAGGATTTGGTTTTCCCTGTGAGGATCAGAAATATCACATTTGAATACCTTTGATCAGATCATCTTTCAAGTCATACCGGCGTTTTCACATTTTAGTGCAAATGCTGACCATTTTCAGAGCAACACAGTAGCGTTTAACACTTAGATATGTTTTTACTGTCTAGATAGCCACTTGTTTGCATTCACAGTGTAAAAATCTTCTTCAAGAGACTATGAGCTGCATATCCTGTAGGTGATCTGTCATAATAAATATTTCTGCTTTTCTTTATGTCATGTTTTATCATTGCATATAGTGCCAACTTTTCAGATTTACAAGCCTGCATTAGCAGCTGACCTACCAAACTGCAGCAATATAACCTCCACAACAATAAATACACAGAAGTGATGCTCACAATGATTAACGACCGACTCAAGAGTCAAGTCTCTGCAGGCTGATTTTCATTTGATGGTCTAAAGCTAAGACACTACTGCATGCTTTGGAACATGGTTTGTAGCAATTAAAATGGATTGATATGATATGTGATTCACATTAAACGGGCTTCATTAGTAGATTCAAACCACATATAGTACAAAACCCATCTTGAAATAGGAACATTAAAAGTCTGGAGTGGGATAAATTAAACCTCCCAGAGAGGCCAATGGCTTCTTTGTATGATCATAATCCATACTGGCATGTACTATGTTGAGCTAGTTTGAGCCTCATAAAGAAAGGAGCTCAGTAATATTACAGTGTGTACGTGCATGATTAGGATGATCTGCCATTGCACTGTAAAAAAGCTAGTGCACAAGGTATCCAGGACATTGCAAAGAAGTTAGAAACAATCTGAAAAGAGTAATGGTTCAATTAATGTTCAGGGAGTGACTCAATAGTGTCAAATTATCGGAAAAAAAACACACAGCACATATTAATTCACAGTTTTTTTTTTGTTGCTTTGCATATTCTAGTTTACATTTTTTCAGTATTAGGGCTGCGCAATTAATCCAAATTCTATTGAAATCTCAATTTGTCCTACTGCAATTTTTAAATTGCAGGAGGTGCAATATTTGTTAAAATTGCAGCACAACATTAATTAATTTAAAATGGCATTTTGACACATGATTCAGAGATGTCCTGGCCTAACAATAATATTCTACAGACTTAACAAAGCATCTTTGTTTGGTACAGATCCTGGCAAAAATCACACCATAATCATTAACAGTGAAAATGATAATAATGTAAAAAATATCATTCCCTCTAATGTTGCAAATCATATGGCAATTGCAATATCAGTCAAAATAATCGCAATTTTTGGAAAATTCTTTTTATTCCTTTTTTTTCAAACATAGCTTAACAAACATAACAGAACATAACACCAGTGCCATAATACAAACAATTATATCTTACATTTAACATTTAATATATACATACATATATACACACATACACATCGCTTCCCACTCCCACATAGAGACAGGCACAGCCTTCCTCCCACCCCGAGAGTTAGAGTTGCAGAAAAAGTTAAGTTACAGAGAAATAAATAAAAAAATAATAAATAAAAATAAAAAATAAAAATATTTTAAATAATTAGTTAAAATTAAAGGTATTAAGTACTACAATAATATAATTCATGGTAGTAAGATGGAAACCTTACAAAATAATTCATTAATTAATTACTTAATTGTGAGATATTTTAAATAAAAGAGATA
Organism: Sebastiscus albofasciatus; assembly: GCA_916701655.1. Classification (NCBI taxonomy): domain Eukaryota; kingdom Metazoa; phylum Chordata; class Actinopteri; order Perciformes; family Sebastidae; genus Sebastiscus; species Sebastiscus albofasciatus. Next base: position 38,514 of record CAKAOI010045074.1, on the reverse strand, counting down.
TTTTCCTTTAGAAAACCGCAATTAGATATTTTCTCAAAAACTGTGATATTGTTGTATTCATGCCATTTTATAACCGTTTTCTAGGTGCCGCTAACCCGACTGTAGCCCGACGCAACATGACACTGCCGGGAGAGAACGGTCAAAACCTGGTGGAGTGGAGGTTCAGGAAGGAACAGACACGTGGAAAAGTCATCGTCTTTGGGAGGAAGCTCAGGGTGAGTGCTCTGCAGCCGAGACTGACTAGTCTCTACAAACACTTTCATCATTTTCTGAACTGAAATAAGAGATTAAGGTTAGTCTTTAACTGTAAATGGGATTTGGCTCAGTCTGTGTGGTTCAGTGGATAGGGACCAGTTTAAATAATCATGTATTTAAATATGATTATCACAGGGATAGCACGTGCTAGACTAACACATTCACACCTGCAGACAGTTCAGAGTTTCACTTTCCCCAGCATGTTTTTGCGCTGTTGGAGAGAGAGAAACCCACACAGACAGACATGTGCACTGACTGCACATAGAGTGGCCCCAGCTGGCCATTAGATGTAAACCCAGCACCTTATTACTACAAGGCAACAATGCTCACAAACCACTGAGTCCTATCATTTTGTCCCCCTCTGTGAGCAGCTTGAAGCAGGTTCCATGGGGGTTTCTGTTTCTGTCTGTTATGGCATTGTGTCTGTTGTTCTTACAAGCTATTAGGAGAGAAGGAAGGGACAGTGATTTGTCTGCAGTGCTTGAATATTACATGAAGTGCTCTCTAACTAGCCCAGCTTAATAGGAGGAAACTCTGCAGTCATGTGGCCTCTGGAGAGTTTGATCCACACAGTGGTGCCATTCTCAGCATGGTCCAATAAACCCTAATGAATGGAACAGCATGTGCGGCCCACTAGTGGTAATGGGGGATGTTGTATTGTGAGCTAGCAATAATGAGTTGCAGGTAGATGTGCTTTCGTAAATGGGCGTGCAAAGGTGAGCATAAATACAGTATGCATACTGTATATGTCAGCTACGCATTTGTGATTTGTGCGTATGAGAGTTTGTCTTCACTAACACAATGACAGTCCAGCTGTCCTGTAGCAGCAGCAGCAAGACGCCAATGTAGGGCGTTAATGATGATGGGGTGATCGTGGGGCTGGATGAACAGCAGCCTTTCTGCTAAATGCACACTGTTTTTGTTTTTTTTATGGTGTGCTAATCCTACTGAGGAACGTGCACTGAGCACAAGATGCGAGTTAATGGGAAACTGTATGTTTATGCAGCTGGTTGGATGAAATAATGAAAACAGCTACTGTTAGACAGAATGTCAACGCTGGCGAGTTTTCTGAGATGAATGAATGTAGGACAGCAGGATATTTTTAATCCCTCGATGTATTTATCATATATTTATATCTTCCACTGTCAAGGTTGTCAATATGTGTGGATGATAGACATACAGTGGATTCAATCAAGCTATGATACAAAATCAATATATAGTTCAGGGCAGGGTCTGAAAATAACTTTTTTCACTTCCTGCCACTATGGCAGACAAGTATTTTTTTTTTGTCTGCCACTCAGAAATGTTATCTGCCACTTTTGAAATCTCTGAAGGAATAACATTTTAGATCTGATGTCATTCAATGTTCAATATATTTAACATAAAAAACATTATATACATGGTAAATTACAGTGTTCGAATTACACCGTAGCTTCTGGGGAGCCCTATTTTTGGGGGGAGGGAGGGTACTATACTTTGTTATTGTCATCTATAGTGGTTATTTGCATAAAAACACAATTTAAATGATTATGATTATTTAAATATTTGATTTGGTTAAAAAAATCTTGGCAAGCTGCTTAGGGTTAGGAAGTTAAAAAGGTCCTAATTCCCTGTCTAATATCTATTTTATGTTACTGTGAAAACATCTCCTTCAAACAACTGGATTTATTCAACTTTCTCGCCAAAAACTTAGTTTTACGAGATTACATTTGAACACATCATGATAATGTTGTAATTTACCTTCGCCCAATAGTAATTTTTCCAGAGCAGCGTTTGAACGCCTCATAATAATAACTCAATGGCACCTCCGTTAATGTTAGAAGCTCCATTATTTAACCAGTCAGGACTGTGCTGCCCACCGGCTGGTAACGTTACTAACTCTCCTCCAGTTGATTTCAACACAGATTTGTTATTCACAGTGTCTCATATCAGGAAAAAATAGGGTGTGTCCCCCTCAGGTTTAGTAGTGCCACGCTGTTGAGCGCTTTTTTTTCTCCTTTTTGCTCCGGTCCAAAACAAACTGAAACATGATACGGCGTGCTTATTGCGTCATTGTGCAGCGTAACTGTCGGAAAGCATCAATAAGAGGAATCGATAGTCATGGAGGCATGAGATGCCAAGTAATCGGGACAGCTACGGTTCTCTATTCCCATCTCTAGCATTTTCTCTGCCTGCCAAAGTGGCGAATGTCCTGATGATTTCACCCGCCAATGCCAACAATGTACCCGCATTTGGCGGGTGCTAATTTCAGACCCTGGCTCAGGGGCTCAGCTCTCTTACATTCAAACAACGAGGACCCAGTAACAGACTAGGGTGAGAAAAACCCAGAATGTGCTGAACTTGGCTTGAGATTGAGTTAATTACCACATCTGTAGTTGTACAGTAAATACACCCCAGAAATCCTTCAAGTAGAGCCTGTCTATACGAGGTAGTTAAATGTACTTCCAGTCCAGGTTGAGTGATTGAAGAGAAGACAGGACCATCAGAGAGTCCCTGATTTGCTCCGATCCATTATGAACATGACAGGCCATGCCGATCTGCGAGATGATTTGTTTCATCTGATACGGTGTGGCTCACACTCTGCACGGCTTTTGGCTGTTTTCCCGTTTTGTTTCTCATCCAGCTGGCTACCAGCCACCGTCCCAATATCCTTCTTCTTTTTATGCCCCCTTTATTCACATCGCTGCATTCAACTGGTGCTAATTTACGAATGAGTGAGTGGCTGAATAAAAAAAGATGAGAAAAATGACTCTTGAACATTTTCCAGCGGGACTCTATCTTTAATGAAACAGGTCTGTAAAACAATTGATTCTTAGTATTTCCCCTTGCTTCAAGGATCCATAAGGTGAGTTTAGCTCCAAACCTGGGTTATCTGTCTTCGTAAATTGGAGTTTGAACAAACAGCGAGTCATTTAGAAAGCGATAAAGAGCGGCTGGCTGGCTCTGTGATGCTACCGTGTTTTAATGGGTCTTGGATCAGACTTTTGTTTTAATTCACTGCCTGAGGTGCATACGTTGAATTTGATTGTTGATTGGTTGGTATGACTGTGCAGACAGATGCTGGTTGATTCCTTTAGATTTTGGTAACCTCTTGACCTTTACTCCAGCGCTAATTTCCACCTGCACACACAAAAATATCAAAATCTAATGGGCAAATTCCATTTTTCTTTCCATTTTGCGCACCCCATGAGCTTTCCTCTAACGCCGCACAAAACGTCTCATAACATGACTGCCAGATGGTTGCCATGGTTTGCAGCTATGCTATGGCTCTATGAATAAAACAGTGTTGTTTGATCTGTCTAATGCTTTTTGTCTTGTCGGGTGAATTCAACATTGCAGCATATAGTGGGGCCTTTAACAGGCTTTAGGCTTTTAGTCACGATCAGACTTTAAAGGGAGCATAGCAGGGAGTCAGCATATAGCTGCATGTAATATGATCAGTTTCAGATACTAAAGCATTTCATGTTTCAGCTGGTCAACAAATGATATGATTTATATATATATTTGTTTGTGTACACCCCCTCAGGTGAATGGTAGGAACCTGCTGTCTGTGGATTACGATCGTAGTCTGCGAACAGAGAAGATTTATGATGACCACAGGAAGTTCCTGCTGAAGATCATCTATGACACCCAAGGCCATCCAACACTCTGGGTCCCCAGCAGCAAGCTACTGTCAGTTAACTTGACATACTCCAGGTAAGTGCTTCTATATTGAGGTATTTCATATTTTAGGGTGTGTCCTCCCCACCTACTTCACTCAACTACTGAAAGCTGTAATATGTAGGTTAAAGACTAGATAGGTCAGTGCCATAGGGCTCAGAAGGAAAGTCCAACCAGGCCTCAGTTAAAAAAATGAAAGTCATGACTTGTTTGTACAGATTACAGTACACCTAGGCCCTGTTCAGACCTGGTATTAACATGCGTCTTCAGTGATCACAAGTGGACAGCTTTAAGTACGTCTTTTCCCACCTGGCATTAGAATGCGTCTCCACATTTGTCTTGAGTGGCCACTTGCGATCCGATCTCACTTCCCCGCTCTATATGCAAATAAACACGTAGTAAACACACGGCTGATACAGCAGATGTTGTGACATAATATTACATGAATGGCAGTAGTAATATCCTACATATTCGGGAATTCTGGTACATTGTATTAACATCAAAATAAAAGGTGCGCCGCCGATACCGCTGCTTTTGCCAGGCAACAGAGCTTCAGAGAGCCGGGGATGAGAGAAGAGGCAGTCGGGTGTCAGCTCCGCGCAAAGCAGCGGAACAAAAACAGCAACACATCTCCGACAATATGATATTAATGCACTTTGCGTGCCTAGTCTGATAGTCTTTAGATATGTAGCCTATAAATCAGATATATTTTAATAAAATTCAGTTGTACCAACAGGATACAGTAGAGCACAGAGGCCATTTCCATGCTGACAAGCGCTCATGTCTGCCTTTTTATTCACCTGAGGTGCGCAGTGATCCCGCTGATCCCAGCTGGACGTCAGTAGAGTAGGCGGTCCTTAATGTAGCCCCAGACACATTCACTACACACTGCTAAAAGAATGTAGTCATATGTGGCTCAGACCACCTCTGAATGTGGTCTGAAAGATCCGATCTCAATGCGTCTTGAGTGTGCTCACACCTGTACTTAGAGCTGTCTACTTGTGATCGCATGTTAATACCAGGTCTGAACAGGGCCTTAGAGACACTTGTTGACTAAACCCTGACTTGTAGGTTGAGTTAGTTGAGGGGAGCAAGGTTTTGTCTGAGCACCACATTTCTGACCAATAAAAAAAGAAAATTCTCTTACATGCAGTCGATTCTGTCGAGGTGTTGTGGTTAAGATGGAATTCTCCTCCTGTAACCTTCCACATCTACAGAAAGGCTTTGTTGTCCTTCTCAATGCATAATCTTGCATAATCTTGAAAGTGCTGGTTAAATTCCATGACCAGTGATGTGAGCACAGTCACATATTTCCCCTGTTTCACAGATATATATATATTTTTACAAAGCTTATACCTTTTCAGTTTTTGTTGACACTCAAAGTGGTGATAATTCTACTTCATGTTTATTATTGAGGTCATAGTGGGGATGGTGTTGTACTGGAGTGCATCACATTGAAATGAGTTTCTAACATTTTGGCCACTCTGAGGGGGCAAAATATTAGAAATATTATGAACTGGCCTAACCTCTTTGGTGTAGAAAAAACGTGCAAACACTATGCCCATATGGAAATAGTGACACCTGGTGTTGACAATAGGAACTGCATTTTAATACAGCTATATAACTCACAGGTCATATAAATGAAGGTGTTAGGCCCAGATGGTCCACAGGCTTTAGAGGCTGTATATGATTCAGGACTGTATGTAGCATGTGACTTTAAAACAGTCTCTGAGCCTTAACATTTTAAAAGGAACTACAGCGCTGTGGCACTAATACACTGACAGTGTTGGACTAGATATTAACCTTCTACAAAGTCATGTATATATACATATATATGTCTGTGTGTATGTCCAGTACGGGGCAGGTGACCGGCCTCCAGAGGGGTCCAACAACAGAGAAGTGGGAGTACGACAGTCAGGGAAGAATCATTTCCCGAGTCTTTGCTGACGGAAAGACGTGGAGCTACACCTACTTGGATAAGGTACGGGATGACAGTATAACAGGTCACATATAAACATCACTACCTACAGTATAATAGGACACATGTACACATCACTACCACATGTACACATCACTATCTACAGTATAATAGGTCACATGTACATACATCACTACCTACAGTATAATAGGACACATGTACACATCACTAACTACAGTATAAACACTACGCAACTGAAAACATTTTGTTTGACAGACTTTTAATTAAAGGGGAACAACAGCCATTTTTAAAACATTTATATTATTCTGGAGGCTATATAACATGATGGAAAAAATGCTGCAGCTTGTTCATGTGCGAGTATATTGTGAGGGCGTGCCGGGAAACCACAAGGTGGCAGCGTCATCACTGTAAACAGCAACTGCCTGTCAGTGACGATTTGAATGGAGTATAGAATTTGACCAATATTTTCAATATAAATAAACATGCTGTAACTTTCTGAATCTATTTTATGTTAACAATTAACACTTATAACACAGAGGAACTGTCATACCTTTCTGACTTCTTTACCAGTAGTTATAGTTCATGCAATTGCTGTCCATTGGAACAGAGAGATCCATGACAGGGCAGCAGCTAGCTCGTAGCAGCTCGTAGTTTCTACAGTGAGGAACAGAACACCAGTAAGGCATCCCGGACTATTATTCCCATCCACACTCTATTTGGTCAGCAAAAGTATAGTACTGTATTTATGGAATTAGATATAGCTAACATTATTTTACTATATAATTAGCTAGCTACCAATATGCTGTATGCTGTCACAATGTGCGCTAAAATTCCTCTGTTCCAGTGGATTTTTCTGTTCCAGGGGACAGCACTTGCATAAACTATAACTACTGGAATGGAAGTCAGGAAGGTATGACAGCTACTCTGTCTTATAAGTGTTAATTGTTGAAATAAAATAGATTCAGAAGGTGACAGCAGGTTTATTACCTTGTTTTTGCCAGTGTTGGTTTGTTTGTTTATTTGTTTGTCTGTCTGTTAGCAGGATTACTCCAAAAGTTTGCGATGGATTTCTATGGAATTTTTTGGAGAGGTGGGGTGTGGCACAATGAACAATCCATTAGATTTTGGTGGAATATTTTTAAGAATTCTGATCAGCCTGAGCATTAAGACCACAGGGTATAACACATGCGCAGTGTAACTGATGACGCGTTGATGATACGTTACACGGAAACACACCGTGTTAATAATAAGCCGACCACCTCACAGTACCGCCAGCTGTGAGCTGTGATCTGTTTTTAAAGTCAGACACCTTGGCGGAGGTATGCGCTCTCCGAGTGCAATTCTAGTTCATGTTGCAAATGTTGAAATTCTATATAATACAGTATATATGTATATTCAAATCACCACTGACAGGCAGTTACTGTTTACCATGATGACGCTGACTCCCTGAGTTTTCCCAGCGCGCCTTCCCAATATGCTCGTACGTGAACAAGCTGCAGTATTTTTCCATCATGTTATATAGCCTCCAGAAAAATATCAATATTTTTTTTTTTAATTGGCTGTTGTGTCCATGTATCATCATTGCATTGCACTGTGTGAGTAATATTTTTATTTCATGAAAGACAAAAAGAAAAAGGCAACAATTTTTGTTTTAAGTGAAGTATGTGCTGCATATGCGTAACCTGTGTGTTATTCCAGCGTACTCAAGGAGAATCAAATACCACACACACATGCTCACACACTCACACACACTCTCTCTCTCTCTCTCAGGGATGCACTGTGATAGAGATGCTGCTCAACTCTGCAGAGACATGATGAATAAAAAGATAAATGACATGCCAAAATACACACACACGCGCACACACACACTCAGTGTGTTCTCTGTTTTTTCTACACACAAAGCAAGGTTACTGTGTTTCCCATAAATTCTGGTCAAACTAAGTAAGCAACACTAATTGAGGCTTTTCCCCCGTGTAAAATGTACTGTCACAAAGTTAGTGAGGAAAACAACCAGTCACAAAGATAGTACTTACAGACTCCTCTCCTCTCCTCTCCCAGGAGAGGAGAGGAGAGGAGATGGGAGAGGAGAGGAGAGGAGACGGGAGAGGAGAAGAGAGGAGAAATGGCTTTTTATAGTTAAATAGGAATGAACCACAGTAGTAAAATAAGTGTTTCTCTTCCCTCCCGAGAGTACTGTGACGGTTGTCAGAAATATCTGACTTTGAGCTCTAGGTCAGGTCATAGTTTATATATATAGCTTGGATTTTATAGCTAATTTGACATGGACTCTTTCCACTACATTTCAGTACAGGTTGAGGACACATTAAAAATCAAGTCAATAGGTTCTCAGTGTGCTTTCAAAGCGGCAGGCTTACAGTGACATTGAATGGTAATGAAAATGTGAAAAAGGCAAAGTAGCATCTGTTAACTCACATCCTGGCAATTCTGGATACATGACAGAGATTTTCTCACTGACCATAGTGCTCCCAGACACATTTAAAACGGATGACTTTCTTCTACCCTTTTCCTCACTGAAATTAGCGCTTATATGCAGGTTTTTTTTAAAACCCACTTAAAATAGGCAATAGACTCTTTTCCCATTGCGAGTTTGCTGTGTCATTGCCCTGGCCTTTCAGGGGTTTTTTTTCCCGATGTGTCATGTTCGACGTGACGGTCGCAGCAAGCCGGCACCGTAATACAGGGTTAGTGAACAGTAAAACCTTTACGGTGTTTATTACTTTATTTATATCTCTTACATATTCAGTCTCTCTTTTAAACTCTCAAACAAGAGTTGGTGGATGTTGGAACGCTGGAAAGACCAAAGATGGTTTTGATGAGTTTAATTTTGTTTCTGACGAGTTTGAATGAAGTGTGCTTTACAGCGATCGGCGAGGTAAAATGACTGCTGTCTGACTGGAGTCTGGTGGCTTTGAGGACCGCATCATTTTTGGACGTTAATATATTCTAATAATTGATTTGATTTGATATACATTCACTTCAATGCACGTGTAGCATTGTGCCAGAAAAGAGGGCGTGTCCCCCCGGGTGTCATGTCTCCATCACTGCCGATCGGAGCTGGAGAGGATAAATACACGTGACTACTGCAAAGTTATTTGTCCCCTGAATGCCGATTGTAGACTTTCCCGCTGAAGAAAAAAGCCTGATGTTAGTGAGTGTTTGTGGGTTTTTTAGTCGAGTGAGAAAGAGGCTTTAGTTTGTTATGAAGAGAGGAGTAATAAATATTCTCTAAAAGAATAATGCTCTCAAATTGTTTGTCAAAGAGGAGGAGACACCTGAGGAAAGGAGAGGTGACTGAAGGAAAATACATACTTAAAAGAAGTGACTTAAAAAAAACACATTATCTCGTAAACAGGACTAGAGAGGGGATTCCCTGTGGTACAAGAGTTGGGCCGTAAAAAACTAAATAGTATGAGGAGGAGGAGACAGGAGGTATAAATCAGACCCTAGTTTGTGTTTGTCTGCTCGGGAAGACAGACGGGCAGAGCCCAACGCTAAACAGCAACAGGCCTCGTTTGTGCATGGTAGAAAGAAAGGAATGATAGAGAGAGATGGAGACAGAGAGGGTTATTTAAGGCAGTCTGCAAAGACAGCGGTACTACTGTGGAAACAAGACCCGAGGGACGGTGGGAGCTTAGTTAAAGCGTGTTACAGAGAGAGGGAGAGACTGAGACAGAGAGAGAAATAACACTGTGGATGAAGAGAGACAAGAATGATAGTAAGGGAACAGGAGTGATATAGTATGAGAGACATAAGGAGAGAGGATGTAGAGAGGGAGTAAGCAGGTTTATTATAATAAATATAGTCAGAGTAGTCTTAATGCATTTTGCAAAATATACAGTACATCAAATTACAATAATATATTATTTAGTTAATTCATAATTTATATTCAAATAGAAAATAAATTTGCAGCGGAACAATAAGATGCATTTAACAATGGGTGACATAGAACTTACCCATGCAGTGTGTTTTATTCATAAACAACTTTAAATCAGATCTGTCTGTGAAGGTGAATAGGCTACAGTGTTTTTTTTATGCTCCTTGATATGAATTTTAAAATGAGTGTAGTTCCCCTTTAAGAATCAGCTTCACCACCAACCTGTGGTTTCCACATGATCAATACAAATGACTTGTATTTCTTATATGTTATGGAGGCAAACTATAAAGAAGCATTCCAAGAAAAAAAAATAATAAATACTTTTTCTTTGTTATTTTTTTTATGCAAGTTTTGTGAATGGTAGTAAGGCCTTAATCACTAATTAATAAAACAGGAGAAAATTACAAATGGAGAAGAGACTTGTATAAAGACGAGACTAAAGAAGCAGACAAGAGATGAAGGGAGGAGTGAGGGAAGGCACAAAACAAGAGGTATGAAGAGGAGACAAATAGAAAGAAGCAAGATCATTCCCTCCTGGTGAATAAACGAGCCATATTCTATTACTCCACATGTAACTCCGTGCACACTCTCGCCTTCTCTTGCACTTGTTTTTCAATCACCTTCTTCTTCCATCTGTCATTTTCTCCCCCTTGCTGAAAATACTTACTGGAAGCCTCTTTGGGAAACAGAGTGTCAAAAATTCAGAATCCATCATGCACAGAGGTACACATACAACATCATAACTGAATCTGTATGGATGCAACATACTATAATTTTTGATGAAAACCACGAGCACCTTAGAGTGGGTGGCAGTGTTGTAGTACTCAAGATCGGGAGAGCACTTTTTGAAGGTCGGTCTCGGAAGCGACCGTATTTTTTATTCAGTGTTGTCTCAGAGACAAAGAGGACTCAGGGTTTTTAATTTAAGACTAGTCAAGAGCACAGCTGCAGCCTGTGCATCGTCTGATTTATCTGTTAACATAATTACTGTGGTTGGAAAACAATGGAAAATTGTCAGAGATGAAAATTCGATACCTTTTGACTATTTTATCAATTATTTCTCATGGTACATTTATACATACACACATATACAGTATACATGGCAATAAATACATCTTCATTTGTTTTCTGTGGGTGTTTTTTTATGGGAATGTGGACCTCGGTCTTGGTCGTGACTCGGTCCACTCAACAAGAATTATACTTGGCCTCAAGCTGCTTCCTGGCAACACAAACCCAATGTGATAGTGTATAAAAGACATAAAAACACTAATGCACAATTATACATCAAATCAGATCAATGAAAGTGCAAAAAAAAGCACACTATCACTTCCCCATCAACTATAGTTTAGCAGGTTAACAGACTCACTCCTCCACAGACCTGTTCAGTCAGAGGTCAAGGTGATCTTTACTGCCCGCCCGAGGCAAGGAGCACACCCCCACGAGATTAAAAGAGTTATCTCCCTGACGAAGCAGAGTTTCTGCTGTCCCTTCTTATAGATTACATCTGCATTCTCTACATCTCAGATTATTGTCCACTACTAATCACAGTGCAGGAGGGTCCCAGAGGATTTGTGAAAGTGATGGTTTTGTCTTTGTTTTGGACGACTGGAGGAAACTGGTGTCACATTAATCTATAAAGAAGTCCAATTTCCCTCATCCTGTAGAGGAGCTATGCATGCTACTGAAGGCCCCAGGCCCCCAATGCTAGTGCAGTGTGGAAAAAACACCCATGGGACGAATGAAGTAGCATCCAGGCTGAGTAAAAAATGATGTTATAGATGTATGTCCAGCAAACATGTTATGCCAAGTTTTACTGTGAAAGCTGTTTCCTTGACCTGTGCTACCATGTCGGCTTATTATATGACATAGTTGGCTTTCTTTTCCCCGTGGAGCTTGGTTGAAAATGTACAGGCCGCAGCCTATTCACTTGCTGCTTTTTTTTTTTCAGAAATCGTTTCATAACTGTCCTTGCTTTCATTGTGCTTGTTGTGTGTGACTGTTGGATAACATCCCCACCTGTGGTCCAGCTCCACAAACTGCACAGACTGCACAATCACAAGGACCAGACTCAGGAACACAGAGCAGCAACAAATGAGTGATATTCAGTCAAATACAGATTATTATTTTTGAATAACAATCTATTATGTAGAAAGCTGAACTATACCAAGTCCAGTGTTTCTCAACAGGTCACTTGTGTTGATAAAGCACTTTTGATGACCTCGTAACAGCTAGTTCAGTCAGACGCACTTGCTTCAAGGAATTGACCGTTTATAGAAATTGATTATACAATAACATTTGGTGGAAAAGGCTCTGCATTTTGAAGGGTCTACCATTAGCAGAGTGTGTTAGCATATCATTAACTAGCGTTGGAACTATGCTGCACAAGCAACTGAAGGTATACTGAATCTATACTCTTGCTACCTTTAGTGAAGGATCAATTCCAAGACTGTTTAGGGACTCTAGTATGCAGAAATATTCAAATACACCATTTTAGAATAAGTGTGTTCTGTATGCAAAAAAACTGCATGGCCGAACTGCATGTGATTATCATAAAGTGGGCATGTCTGTAAAGAGGAGACTCGTGGGTATCCATAAAACCAATTTTCATTCATATATCTTGAGGTCAGAGGTCAAGGGACCCCTTTGAAAATTGCCGTGCCAGTTTTTCCTTGCCAAAATTTGCTAGTCAGAGCCCTTTATAGCCTCTGAAAAAAGTGAAGTCTGCCGAGAGCACTGGCGCCCTCAAGGAGTGGAAGAGGTTAATAAACCAACTGTATTGTCAGGGAAAAAATTTAACATTGGATGATTTTGCAAAATGTCATATGTAGAGTATAGTATTTTTTTTAACCTCCAGTGCCTGTAACGGGATGCAAACTAAGATCTGCATGAAAGTCTGAAGCCCTACACACCCACCACCCCAAACTCCACATCCTTTCTTTCCATCTTGCTGCATGGAGGACACATTATACCTCCAGCAGTCAAGTTTTTTCTGCTGTGAAAAAGGCCTATTCAGCTGGTAGCCAAGCAGTGGATAAAGTAGCTGATGCCAGCGTTACTTCAACCTAATGCAATGCTTCATTTCACTTTTTTCATTACCTAAGAGATCTGCCTGACACCTGAAGGGTTAAAGGCCTTAATAAAGAAGCTCATTAAGGGCCATAAAAACAAACGGTAAAATCTTCCAAATAAGTGCACATTACGTTTTCTATAAATTAATAAGAGTGATAAAGTACAGGTTACATCTGACAGAATTTGTTTGTCCCCTGGCAACAATCTGGGTTTCTCATGTGGCCCCCCCCAGGAGAAATAATTGCCCACCCCTGGTCATAATGGTGGTACTTGGAGAGTCAAATATTTTGGTACATGGTGTAAAAAGTTTGAGGACCACTGATATATCGGATGTTCCACAACATAGTTTAAATGTAAAGTGTCTCATTGTGCTTCTACTCTTGTTTGTTCTGTCCCGTCTCTAACAGTCCATGGTCTTGCTGCTGCACAGCCAGCACCAGTACATCTTTGACTATGACTCAGGGGACCGTCTGTCAGCCGTCACCATGCCCAGCGTGGCTCGACACACCATGCAGACAATCAGATCCATAGGATACTACAGGAACATCTACACCCCCCCAGAGAGCAACGCCTCTGTTACTGTGGACTACTCTGAAGATGGACAGGTGTGTGTGCAATTCATATTACTTGATAGGATTTTTAGTTTTCCTTTTTTCTGTTATTTTCCTTTTTTTACTTACACAACGGCTTTCACACCACACACTTGAGTCAGAAGTGTCACCCATTATATTTTTAGTAGACAATGCAGTTGTACAGTAAATTGTTTTGTGACTGTAAGTCCCACCAGGTTGGCTTACTCATGATGAATCAGTATGATCAGCAACCCCTTCATCTGATCATCATTTTAATATTATTAAAGGGGATATATCATGAAAAACTCACTTTGTTACATCTATCTGGGTATCTGGAGTGCCTAACAACCCACAAACTGGGAAATAAGACGACCCAGTCAGTTTATTGTGGGCTGTCTAGATCGGAAAACATGTGATTCAACCAGCCAATCAGATCTGGCTCCCCTTCCTATGTCACATGCAGGCTCATTAGAATATATACCGCCCACAGCTTGAAAACTACTTTTCCAAAGGTGCACCATATTTTTCTCGTAAGCCAATCAGGACTTTTTCAGGAGGGGGGTCTTAAAGAGACAGACACTAAAACGGAGCGTTTCAGATTCAGACAGACAGCATGAGAACAGTAATGTGTTTTTTATACATTAAAGTGTGTAAACGTTGTTTGAGGAGAAACCCAAAGTAAAAACCTGAAAATGAGAATGATATGTCCCCTTTAAAACTGCTCTCTCTCTCTCTCTCTCTCTCTCTCTCTCTCCAGCTCCTCAGAGTCGCCCATCTAGGCACTGGCCGCCGTATACTGTACAAATATCGAAGACAGGTATACAATTTTCTGTTTTTACAGAGTTAACGTAGTTAATAATAGAAAAAATAATCATTATTAAGACTTGTCTGTATGTAAATTCATGTTTATATATTGTAATATTTATAGCAACATTTGGACTATTAGATTAATTCATTATTTAATTTGTTCGTTAATCGTTATTTTCTGTCAACCCACATAGGAATAGTTATATTGTGAATTCATTTGAATAAGGTCTCTTTTTCCCCAAGATCCTGAGCAAGATAATCATATATATATATAGGAAATTAATGGAAAGAAGATCTGTTTTTGCATTGTGTACTTGAAAGTCATGACAGGGAGCGATCATTGATCCAGCCCAGACCATGAAGAAACCGAGTCAGGTGGTCTGTTTTATTTCTCTCATCAGAACAAGCTGGCAGAGATCCTCTATGACTCAACACGGGTTAGTTTCACGTATGACGAGACCGCCGGCGTGCTCAAGACCGTCAACCTGCAGAGCGAAGGCTTCATCTGCTCCATCCGGTACCGGCAGATCGGCCCGCTGGTCGACCGGCAAATATTCCGCTTCAGCGAGGACGGGATGGTGAACGCGCGCTTTGACTACACCTACGACAACAGCTTCAGAGTCACCAGCATGCAGGCTGTGATCAACGAGACGCCGCTGCCGATCGATCTCTATCAGTTCGATGATATATCTGGGAAGGTGGAGCAGTTTGGGAAGTTTGGAGTCATCTATTACGACATCAATCAGGTAAGACAGGATTTACTGCATCCATTTAAATTGTCCTTAAATGATGGATAAGTGAGAAAAAGTACATCGTAAATCTTGACAAGGTGGATCAGACGTTGAGGTGATTCTTTGATATTAGTCAGTGAAACATCCTCAATCTGACAATTTAAGTGTAGACTTTGGCATCACTCACAGCCCTCCAACCTTAATTGTCTGACTTTACTGTTTCACCCTCCCCCGTCCTTCCAAACGGAATTCTTTCACAGCTGCACCTGGCATCAAGGGGCCTCTCATTGGGGTATAGGAGATATGGCTATAGATCATATCACAACAGTTTCTACCTTACTGATGATATGACAGAGTTATGTAATTGACAGCATTAACTTTACTTGCAAATTACGAGTAAAATGTATCCCTCAAGGACAGTGACCAATAAATGGACATATCGTTTTTATTCAGATTGTTTACTCTGCATGGAACGTGAGTTTGGTCGGAGAATCGGAGCAGCAGCTGCGGTATTGCATTCTCTTTACCGCACTGTTGTGACAAAAAGAGAGCTGAGCCAAAAGGCAAAGCTCTCGATCTACCGGTCAATCTTCGTTCCTACTCTCACCTCTGGTCATGAGGGCTGGGTCATGACCGAAAGAACTAGATCGCGGGTACAAGCAGCCGAAATGGGTTTTCTCAGGAGGGTGGCTGGCGTCTCCCTTAGAGATAGGGTGAGAAGCTCAGTCATCCATGAGGGACTTGGAGTAGAGTCGCTTCTCCTTTGCGTTAAAAGGAGCCAACTGAGGTGGTTCGGGCATCTAGTAAGGATGCCCCCTGGGCGGGAAGTGGTCCAGGCACGACCAGCTGGGAGGAGGCCACAGGGGAAGGCCCAGGACTAGGTGGAGAGATCATATCTCCACACTGGCCTAGGAACGCCTCGGGATCCCCCAGTCAGAGCTGGTTAATGTGGCCCGGGAAAGGGAAGTTTGGCCCCGCGACCCATCCATCGCCTCTGACCGCCACCCCATGTCACTCTTTAAATCCTCCTTTGCTACAGTCATAATTACTACGGCCGCTAGAGGTTGGTGTCGTGTTCTTGTATTCATATCAGTGATCAACCATGTGAATAATTGATAACGGCCTTCTGAAGCTACTAAAATGTGTAGCAGGCCCCTTCTAACCTATATCTGTGAGGCTGATAACCTCTGATAATGCCCATTGAATTGGCTGATAGCAATCAAAGCGGGTGCTTAGGAGTGATTCTGAGATGCTTGATTAAAAAGGCCCTGAGCTATATGCTTGAATTCCTCAAATACAGCTAGTGTGTTTGTGTCTACAAAGCAGGATGAAAACCTCCCTGAATGGCTCCTGTTTAGTGGTAATGCCCACGTCTGGTCTGGTCTGTCATGTGTAGTCTCTCTAGCTGTTTGTAAACTGTTAGTCCTCTGAACTTGTCTTCCACCCTGTCTCAGATCATCTCCACAGCAGTGATGACTTACACCAAACACTTCGACCAGCACGGCCGCATCAAGGAGATCCAGTACGAGATCTTCAGGTCTCTGATGTACTGGATCACCATTCAGTACGACAACATGGGCCGAGTCACCAAGCGGGAGATCAAGATCGGACCGTTCGCCAACACGACTAAATACGGTTACGAGTATGACGTCGATGGACAGCTACAGACGGTCTCCCTCAATGAGAAAATGATGTGGAGGTAGGATCATGACATTAAACTGAAACCAGCACCATCATTTGATGATGTTGATATGTTAATAGTGTAATTGTCCGGCCTTCCAGGTATAATTATGACCTGAATGGGAACCTGCATTTGCTGAACCCTGGCAACAGCGGTCGGTTAACCCCTCTACGCTACGACCTGAGAGATCGTATCACTCGTCTGGGAGATGTTCAGTACAGGCTGGACGAAGACGGTTTCCTGAGACAGAGGGGAGCTGAGATATTTGAATACAACTCCAAAGGTGGGGATTATTATGTTGGTGGCCCAGCATAGCAGTGTAAAGGCCCAGTCACACCAGAAAGTGACACAGCAAAGTTCATCTGTGTGGAACCATTGTAATTCTTCTTCAGTCTGCGTTGGTGTTGTGTGAAACAAGGACCGACACTCACTTCGATCTCTGGGCAGACTTTATTGCCCAATCAACAAGCATGGAAACCCATTAGTCAGTCATGTAGGCACAGCAGTCTCTAGGCGTGGGCACAATCCTCTCATACTGGCACCGAGCTGACATCAAAGCCAGAATGTATATGCTAAGGAGAGGCCTGCCAACCAATAGGAATCCACAACACATATACAAAACCAAATATGACTGGTTATAATGCTAGCAAGTGGAATCAGCAGCAAGAATTAGATTCTACACGTAGTTTAGTAGCTTTCAACGGCAACATCTAACTTGTTTTCTCCACATTTTTATTCTTCTTTTTTATTATCTGTAATTCAGGTCTTCTAGTTCGTGTCTACAGTAAAGCTGCCAGCTGGACCATCCAGTACCGGTACGACGGTTTGGGTCGGCGTGTGGCGTCTAGAAACAGTCTGGGCCAACACCTGCAGTTCTTCTACGCCGACCTGAACTACCCCACCAGGATCACCCACGTCTATAACCACTCCAGCTCCGAGATCACATCCTTTTACTACGATCTGCAGGTAGCTATACGCTGGAGAAGTCCTTCTAAACATGGCGATATCATTGCTAATATACTGTATTTTTGTCAAACTTGACAAGGAAAGTACGTCAAATTTTGTGATTTCTTTTCCAAACTCAAATCTCCTCCAGCATCTCCAGCTAAAGAGAGACTGAAAACATTGAATGTGGAGGAGTCTAGCTTTCTCTGCACAGTGCTCCCACTCGCTGCTATTTATGAGTCACTTTTGATTTATGACAGTCTGTGTGGAGCAGGTTTCCCTCCAGTGACCATAGGGAAAACATGGTGAATGTACAGCATCTCAATTAGAGAGGAGGTGATGGTTCTCTCTGTAGCAGCACCACTTCATCACATAAAAACACTTTAAAGGCTTCACAGGTTAGGGAACCTGTAACAGTGTTTTATTGGGATGAATATGGTTACTCGCACCTACAATAATTCATAATAATAATAATGACATAATTATTTATGGCGGATTATGTAGTTAGAATACAACAGCAAAAACAAAACTAATCATTATTATTATTATTATTATTATTATTATATGCATAATGTTTATAATTGTGATGTTTATTGTTGCACAGGGCCATGTGTTTGCTATGGAGATCAGCAGTGGAGAGGAGTTTTATATCGCATGTGATAACACTGGGACCCCACTGGCTGTCTTCAGCAACAATGGACTATTGCTTAAACAGGTAGGTGTATGCGTGCGTGCGTGCGTGCGTGCGTGTTGTTTCCTTGCAAAGGAAGAAAGTGCTTGATTTCGTTTCGTTTATCAAATTCTATTAATCAGATCATAATCTGTGGGTGTCTTTGTGTAGGTGCAGTACACGGCGTATGGGGAGGTTTACTTTGATTCCAACCCAGACTTCGTGTTGGTGATCGGGTTCCACGGAGGCCTGTATGATCCTCTGACACGACTGCTGCATTTCGGAGACAGAGACTACGACATCCCTGCCGGAAGGTATTCACTCGGTTCCAGTCCAAGCATGAAAGGGTTTATTCTCTGACAACAGGATGCTCTTCCAGCTTTGTCATGGGCTCATCTGTTTTTTTTTTAACGAAGGTGGACCACTCCTGACATCAGCACATGGACACGTGTCGGTAAAGACCCCCAGCCCTTCAACCTCTACATGTTCCGAGGCAACAACCCCATCAGCAAGATTCATCAGGTCAAAGAATATGTCACAGGTAAACAAGAAAACATTTACAGTATAAAAGCACTAAAGAAGAAGTCAGTACTTTTGGGGTCTAGATGGTCCATCAGGAGACACTGAAGTAGAACTTTTTTTTCTGGTTCCAAACCAAGTGCTTTAAGCCAGTGGTTCTCAAATTATGGTACGTGTGCCACTGGTGGTATGCATCCTCCCTCTAGTGGTACACGGAGGAATCTCTGAAATAGAAAAAAAATAAATAAATGAAATAAAATTAATTTAAAAACATATAATACTATTAAAATACTACTACAAATGAAAATATCTTAACCATGAGATCATTGAAATGGGATTTAAAATAAGTTTTGGCTTTGCTGTAATATTTTTATTTAGAAACAAAAAAAGCATTTGCACGCGCTACTACCCCGCCGCGTAGCACCTACGTAGTTGGTAGTAGTGCGTGCAAAAACTCCAAGATTAGTTTCGAGCTAAACTGTGATGACAAGATAGTAAGCTGAGGTAGCTAAAATGATGAAGGGTTCAAAAACACTGCAGTCGTGGCTCCAAACGGGAACTATTATTACGGTTTTATAGAAGAGTTTAAGTGCCAGTTCTAGTGCTACCCCTTTTGTACAGCGTGGCTGTGGCTGACAAAAGTCAACAATAAGTAATATTATTATTAAGAATAAATTTGCCTCCTGCGTGAACTGTGCATTGCTGACTAGGGTAGACCTACGCTACTGTATTTTAACATCGGTCATAATGGTGGTACTTGGAGAGCCAAATATTTTCTGAGGTGGTACGTGACCACTGCTATTAGCTGTTTCAATGGAGCTGCATTGCTAGGCAACAGCTTGGGTCAATGTTTACTTCCTGCCAGTTGATGTCATCCACATACACTGCAACAAGGAACCTATAAAGGAAGGAAGGGTCATAAGGTCACTGAACTCACATTAGTGCTAAGCCCGTAGTATTCTATATATATTTGATTGTAATAGAGCATCTTTGTTATCAATAACTAACCAACTATCAAACTGTTAATGATATTTAGTGATATTAATAATGATAATAATGTTTTCTATTATTGTCAGGAGGTGGTGCTAATCGTCAAATTGTATAAACTTGTATAAATCTGGATCTTTATACCGGTACTTGCAAAATTAGGATGGTGCCACGATGACGTAATGCCCCTTCCTTCTTTTATAGGTTCCTCATGCTGCAACAGGACTGCAATAGAACTGGGACACATTTGGAATGTTTACATTTACAACTGTGAAGTGGTCTATGTAAGGGATAATGTACAGCGAGCTGGTCATTGTTGTGAAATAAACCCCGACTGGGCGATGCTGGACTGTGTGGGTTTATGTCACAACAATGACCCGCTGGCTCTACATTACCCTGCTTATTACATGGCTACTTACTTAAGAAATCAATAATTTGACACAAAAACGGTCCTCCAGAGTCTGACATCACAACTGCTCCCATAGCAACTGTCTGTTATACATAGCAACAGTCCGTTATAAAGAAACGGTCTCTGATATTTCTTTATAACAGACCGTAGAATGCCGTGATTAGCCAATCAGAATTGAGTATTCAACAAAGCTGTGTAATGAATAAGTATAGACATCCTTCAAAGTTCTATTCTAGGTCCCCTTCTAATCACTATGGTTAATACTTTTACTTTACATAGATACAGTAAATGTACATTTGGCAACGAAAACTTATTTCAGCAGAATACTTTTAAAAAATACAGGGTGATTCTTTCATTTATTTGTAGATTATTCATTGTCTAAAGGTTCGATAAATCATGAAGAAATTTTAACAATATTCTAATGTTTTGTTGCGTCACTTTATTACTGCACTGGATGCAGTTTGCCAACATACAGTATAGTGGAACTATATTGTTGGGGGGGTTAGGAATTCTATCACACATGCTATACTGATGAAAATTAATTATTTGCAAGTCTGCCTGTTTCTTTCCAGAATAGTTTGGTAGTAATAAGTAATAATTGGTATTAATGTTTTTGCTTCATTGCCCAACAGTATGGTGAAATAATTAAAATGTTCCATCTGCCAGATGGAAAGTAAACTTATCATTGGAGACATGAAGTAATCCAGCATGAAAGTTGGGTCAGATAGATTTTGGATCGTAGTAATTGGAAGCTGCAACATTACTTTTTTTTTAGTAATGAGCTGCATGAGATGTTTGTTAAAGTTATTATAAGAAGTATGTTCAGCTGGTGCCTCTATTGAGTGCAAATCATTAAAGCAACACGCCTCGAAATCACTCGTCCGCTTCCTTTATGTTTCTCTTTTCCTCATCCAATGCTCTCTCTTTCGCTGTAGATGTCAACATCTGGTTGGTCACATTTGGCTTCCATCTCCACAACGCCATCCCCGGATTCCCCATTCCCAAGTTTGACCTAACGCAGCCGTCGCTGGAGATGAAGAAGAGCCAGCTGTGGGATGACCTGCCTGTATGTATCCTAAGTACTCTTAGATAGAAAGGTTGAAAGAATCACAGATGCAGATGTGTGTTGTATTAACAGCAGACTGTACTCCGTCATCATATCTGATGGGCAAATCCGCATTTAACCACAAACCTTCAAGCATCGATCAGTGATGTGACAGCAGGTGTTTTGTTGTGACCTGTTGTGACATCACTGCTCATGGCTGTATTATTATGGTGAATGGTAAATGGACTTGCATTTACACTGATCAGCCACAATGACCTTTAGGAAAGAAAAGTTTTCATACATGCAAAATAAAAACACAATAAAAGAAGAAAACAAGATGAATTGGAGAAGAAAAGTCATGGAGCGAAACACTTTCATAAAATCGAGATGAAAACTACAAACTGAAAATTGAGAAGGAAATGAAGCAGTTGAAAAGAAGGGAGTGAAAAAGGGTGAGAAAATCAAGTTACAACTTGACTTCATAGAGAAAAGAAAATGAGGAAATGGAGGGGAAAGAGAGGAAACTGCAGGAAGAAATGGAGTGAGAATAACGAGGAGAGGGGACAATAAAGAGTCATCCAACGAAACCAATCCTTCTTGGCTCAAAGCTGCATTCTACTGCTCCTTCCTCTTTTCTTTACACTCACTCAGTTATGGTTGCTATTTATACAGGACAGGTTATCACACTTGCGCACAAAGAGTGAGAGACTGTGCTGAAATTCAGTGAAATAAAGACGCCAACATGAACACTGCTTAATGAAGACAGAGACTAAAATAGATGTGGCAGATTCAGAAAGGAACTGGGAGGAAAAAAATTACAGAAAATGAGGAGGGAAAGGAGAGAGACTTGGACCGACTGACAGTGTTCTTTGAAGTGTGAATGTACTGGACTTATTGGTGCAGTTTGGGTGCAGTAATGGCCTTTCTCACCGGGAAATTCAGAAGCTACAGGGGTGTTGATCGGCCGAGGCCACACATGTACATGTGCACATACACACACACACACAAACACTTTTATGTATTGGCACCAAACAAGTTGCAGTTGAGTTCCTCTCTTGCTTCTTTTGTTGTGTGTTTATATCATCTTGTTAGTTCTTTAGTGCAGTGCCGTCCTGAAACTGCTCCTTTCTAGTTTATTCTGGTTTATTTCACAGAGTGCAAAATGCAATAATAATAATGACATACAGAAAACTGATAGATACAGCCAGACATCTCATTTTCTCTCCCAGTCCCTGGGAGGGAGAATCAAAATGTAATACACACATATATTACATAACAATAACATACACGTACAGATATTATTGAAATAATACAGAGCAACAGCAGAAGTACAAGCTACGTTCTGAATATGATTCGAAAACAGTCTCTAAGGCCTTGGTTGCACTTTTCAATGTGACTTTTGTGATGTCGGATACGCCCGATCGGGTAACATTTAATTTCCCATAAAATTATTCACAATAAAAGTCCGCTGTTATTTATGTTGCTTACTCTTCCTCCCTGCAGTATTAGGAGAAAGCTCCGCTAATAGAGCGCTACGGGAATGAGTCCTAAAACACGGAAATGAGTTAGCATTTAACACTTCCTGTTCCCTCATCTGTAAGTCAATGGGTTTCTTTGAATGGGTTTTTAGCTAGATGCCTGTCTGTGGAGGTCTGTGGTTAACACAAGAAGCTGAAGAGATTTGAACGTTTTGTTCTATGATAGAAAATACGTCAGTAAATATCCCACTTGTGAATTTTGAAGCCTTTATGTCTCTTAAAAAAGGCGATTGCTAACAAGTGGCTTAATGAGACTACTAAATGCCATCACACAGTCTCGTCCTCCTTTACAGACTCGTTGTGCACACTCGCGTTGTTTATAGCCTAATGTTAGCTTTTTACTTCTGGCGAATGCATGAAGTGGTGTTCATCTGTGAAGATTATCTTGCTGAACAAAACCTGTAAGTATCGTGAACATTTGTTCACCACAGAGCTGATTTTCTGCAATCATCCAAAACCCAGTGGAACAATCCCATTGGCTTTTTCTCGAGGGAACCCAGGGCGATGCTAACTTCCTGGTTGGCCTACAAAAATATGTGATCCCTGTAGCACTGTATTCGGTGACAAACACATTTAACGTCCTCTCAATACTTCACAATAAAAGTCCCCCATTACTTCCGTCAGTAGCTTTTATTTTGAAGCAGCAAATTCAGCAAATGTTGGGTTTTCATCAGCAGTGACTTAACACGACTCCGGCCCCGGGTTTCTTCCTCTTCCCTTTGCTCTCGCTGGAGAGAGGAACCCCCGCGTGTGGGGGGAGAAAGATGATGCACCACGCACGTTTGATAAATCGTCTGGATTGTTGGCTACATGCTATACACACATACCTCACTGAGATATGAACTCAATGCGAGCAAGAGCCTATCTAGGAGTGGTAAATAGACTTGTATTCATATAGCTCCTTTCTCAACATTTTTTACACTACATGTCAAGCATTCACCCATTCACACACACATTCATACACTGATGTCAGAGGCTGCTATACATGGAACCAACCTGGCTGAACTATAAGTACTCATTCGACCCCCGATGGCACAGCCTTCAGGAGCAATTTGGGGTTCGGTATCTCGCTCGAGGACGCTTTGACGCCCCGAGCGTCCTGGCATGATCGTATGACAAAAGTCGTATTGAAAAGAACCACGGTCTAAAATTCATTAGTTACAGTTAGTTGTAGTTATGTAGAGTACAAATGAATATTAACACTTTACCTTGACGAAATGTAATCACTGTTCTTTTTCAGTGTATCTACTCTTTGCCACTTCCAACTGTCTTGTTAGGGCAGTGGTTTTCCCCAGTAGGCTACCAGGCCACAGAACTTATTGTCTGTATTATCATGCAGTGTTCTTTAATGCATTGTTTGTCTAATGTACTTATTGTATGTTAATGATATCTTAAACAGAAAGCAGCACATTAAGTCAAACACTCTGGTCTTTCTCTCGTCCACAGACTATCTCAGGTGTCCAGCAGGAGGTGACTCGTCAGTCTCAGGCCTTCCTGTCCTTCGAGCGCATGCCAGAGATCCAGCTCAGCCGGCGACATTCAGACCACGCCAGACCCTGGCTGTGGTTTGCCACCGTCAAGTCTCTGATCGGCAAGGGAGTCATGCTCGCCGTGATCCAAGGCCGCGTGGTGACCAACGCTCTCAACATCGCCAACGAGGACTGCATCAAAGTGGCCGCGGTCTTAAACAACGCCTTTTACCTTGAAGACCTGCATTACACGGTGGAGGGACGAGACACGCACTACTTCATCAAGACCAGCCTGCCCGAGAACGACCTCAGCGCGCTCCGGCTCACCTCGGGCAGGAAATCGCTGGAAAACGGCGTGAACGTCACGGTGTCCCAGTCCACGACGGTGATGAACGGCAGGACGCGGCGCTTCGCCGACGTTGAGCTGCAGTACGGCTCCCTGGCGCTCCACGTGCGTTACGGGACGACGCTGGACGAGGAGAAAGCGCGAATCCTGGAGCACGCGAGGCAGAGGGCGCTGTCAGACGCCTGGGCGCGCGAGCAGCAGCGGGTGAGAGACGGGGAGGAAGGAGTTCGGCTGTGGACGGAGGGAGAGAAAAGGCAGCTGCTAAGCAGCGGGAAGGTTTTGGGTTACGACGGCTACTACGTCTTGTCCATAGAGCAGTACCCCGAGCTAGCCGACAGCGCCAACAACATGCAGTTCCTACGGCAGAGCGAGATAGGGAGGAGGTAACACGGCATCAACAAAACGTCTAATTTCTACCCCCCGGGACTGTCAAAGACTAACAAAAAGATCAGTTTTAACACGAAATGGATGTCACAGACTCAACTGTCTTGAGACTCAAAGTAGCCACTGAAGAGACCCCGCGTTTGCAAATTAGTTTTATTCCAAGGACGGTAAAGTAGGATTTGTAGTGATCTCTTCAACGCGAACGACCTGAAACATGAAACTACAGTTTAAAAACAGTCTTCATGAGCCTGCAACGAGGTTCAGTCTTTTGACCAATGCCTTTTCTCTCTCTTTCTTTTTCTATCTATCTTTTCTTTCTTTGGCCCTGTCGTCTGCCTTTAAACAGCCTGCACGCATGCCCCTCCCCCTCTCTGTGGTAGGCGGGGCTAACCTGAGTGCTATAATCGTGCGCTACTAGCTGTGAAACAGTGGGATGTAGAGACTCGTTCAAATAGCCGACTGAGCATTTTCCGCAGCCATCACGACTAGATGAGCCTCCAAGCATTTAGACAGTTGTAAACTGTCCGAGCAGTCAATATTACACAAATGTCTGTGGATCCCTCGCAGATGTTGCAGGTATCATATCTGTGTGGGTCCAGGTGTGTGACCCGTCGCTCTGGGTTATAGACCTCTGTGAGCCATGTCTATAGAATCTATTGTTTCCATGGCTGAAGGAACTGGAACTGAACTATTGTGGACTCTCTCTAAGAGAGACGGGCACAAAAAAAAAGGACTACAATTTGTACGAAGGAGGAAAAAAAAGACTTATTTTCTGTTTGGATTTTTTGTTTTTGTTTTTATATATAAACTTGCATTTGCTTCAGACAAAAAGGGGATATAAAAAATGAACAAAAAAAAGTTTACATACTATTACCTATACCACTATTACTATTACACCACCACCACCACCACTACCACCACCACCGGAATGGACCATGATCTGAACTAAACGAAACTTTGATTTGTGTTTTTTGTTTCCTTCTTATCTATTATCTGTTTGGTCAGTTCTAAAAACCACTCCTTCTCATCCCCTGTCCTTTTACAAGGTCTATAAATTTGTACAGTTTCAGACTACAATCGACGGTGGTCTGTGAGGAAACGGGAGGCGACCACATTGCCACGGCTGTTTCTGATACTTTGTGGACCGAGTGGGCTCACCGGTCTTGTAAAACACTGGTCCCCTGTCAGCCCGGGAGTCCTTCACTTCTGCAAAATGTGACTCAGCCTCATAATGCATAGACCTTGTGATTTTATTGGTCGAAGGTAGTAGTATTGCTTGCAATAGAAACATGTTGTCATGGCTTTGGGGGGGCAGGGTTGCTGTGAGTAGTAACTAATCGTTGCTTCTCTCCTCTTTTTTGCTTGTTTCTCCTTAAAGGGACAGTGCATTGCCATCAGTGACTTTAATGAGTAACAGTAATAGATCAAAAATCGATGTGGATGTTTTCTCATTGATTGTGGGTCTCTGTACTCTTATAGAGGAGTTTTCTTTGTGTGTATGTGTGTTTACAAGGTTGGGAAGGCATCTTTAATCATTTTAAAGGAAAGAACAGGAACTTTACACAGAGTGTTAACATCATATGCTACCAATCCTTTTTTTCCAGAGACGAGTTGACAATGTTTTATGGGTTGATCTTTTTTTATTTTGAAGGTTGAGAAATTCCACTTATCCGTACATCAATATTAGTCTCAGAGAAAGTAATTTATGTACAGTGTTTCTACGGTAAAGAATAAAAATCCTTGAAACTATTGTTTGTTTTTTTTACTGTGTTGTACATCTGTGTGTCTTTTGCAATCCGCTCTGAAAAGCTGCTTGCAGCGATGAACGCGGCGTCACAGTTCCACACAGCTTTGTGATATCAACAAGTACAGATACTTAATATGATTTATACTCAAAACACAGGTTTCATGAAATATCTGAATATGTGCCATGATAATTAGGTGTCTATCATATAGTCGGGAATCAGGAGTCCTGCCACTCCTGAATGTTTCATCTGAGGGCACGCTCACACCAGCCTTGTTTAGTCTGGTTGAACCGAGGATGGTTGGGCTGACGTGGAATATTGACAAGGAAACGTTTGGATCCTTTATACACTGTGCAGGTTTATCCTCGCGGCAAATCAACATTCTCAAAGCTCCTAAAGTTCTTCGTTATCGCCGCCCATCTGCGTCCGCATAGTTACAAAAGTTTTGATGTGCACGGACAGGAAAAAACCTGCTGCACGGAACCCCGTGAAGGGGTGTGCCTGATGGTGTGACATTATGTTGTCTCGGACCGCCTTCAAGTGGACTCTGGAGCAGTTCATTTCTGGTGTGAACACCATTTGAACCAATCACAGGAAGCGTACCATTTATGTGTCATTTCATTGGTTAAAAAGAACGTTTGCTTTTCCTGTTTTGGTGACTGGTGAACTAGTAGCCTGTTTGTGTGTTTGCTACCACTGAATTTGATTAATTTACTGTTTATCAGACCACAAATGAGACAATAACTGGTAAGCACACCCCGCAGCCCGGTCCCTGCACCTCACTCCCCACCACTAAAGCCTTGGCCACACCAGGAACGTCAGGAGTGCGTGGCGGCTGCGTTTCCTGTTGTTTTTTATTTCAGTGTCCGTGTTAACAGGTTAGAGCAACCACACTGCCCACGTCAGACGCGCGGCTCACGCGCAGACAGTGAAGGTGATCTATTGACTGTATATTGACATCATACCAGCAACATTACTACAGTTTCGATGTCTCTATCTGTAGAAAATGTTATGGGATGAAAAAAAATAAAGACTTATTTTTAAATCAACACTTTCTGATTTAATTTAAAAATAAAAGCCCTAAAGCGTTTTTTTCCTGTTGACATAATTCCTTCATTTGTTAACACGAGGCTTTTATTCTGAAATATTTGCAGGACAGTGTTGTAGAACATGCAGTGACTTGCAGAGCTCCATGAATGAATAGTACTAATTGTCGATTATTACTATTATTTACAAATTACCACACGTTTCTTAACCTTTCTCTGTCTAAAATAAATATAGATTATATTTATAATGAAATGAAATGGCCATTATGAAAGGCAAACTCTATATAGAAAAAAGGGCTGACAGTAGCAGACATGCAGCTGGTCTGAACACCCGACGCGTGAATCACGCAGCCACCATGCGCGCATGACACAGCCCAGTGTGGCCTCGGCTTAAGAGTTTGCCAGAAGAACAGCGGTCGGCTTCACAGTCTCGTACTGTTTAGACCTCACGCTGCCACTGGCCACTGGCGTGGACTGTGAGCTGCTATGGAAACTCATGGCACATTATGGAATCCTCCCCAAAATACATCAACATTATCAAGAACACATAACAAGGACATGCAGTGCCAAGTGCTCCACCAGGGATGCGCACAAGACAAGTTTGAAGTGTTCACTGGAGTGAGACAGGGCTGCTTGCTTTCCCCTTTCCTCTTCCTCTTATGCATCGACTGGTTCATGAAATAAACAACCAACAATAAAAAGACTGGCATCCAGTGGAGTCTGACAGAACATCTTGAAGACCTCGACTTTGAGGATGACAACTAATGCAAAACAAGTCCCATCTGCTAGAAAAGACTGCAGCTAAGCTGGACTCAAAATAAATGGACCAAAAATCAAAATCATGCAGATCAACAACAAAAGCATGAATCCTATAACAGTCAGGGACCAGCCACTGGAAGAGGTCGACAAATTCACAGGAAGTGTTACAGCTGTGGATGGTGGAACACAGGAAGACATAAAATCAAGAATCATAAAAGCAAGAACAGCATTCATTATACTGAACAAAATCTAGAAATCCAAAAACATTTCACTAAAGACCAAGCTGAAAATCTTCAACGCCAACATTAAAACAGTACTGCTGTATGGATCAGAAACCTGGAAGACCACCACTAACATCATCAACAAGCCACAGACGTTCACTAATCGCTGTCTAAGACGCATCCTTGGGATCTACTAGCCAAACACCATCAGCAACATCAATCTGTGGGAACGCACCAAACAAGAGACAGTAGAAGTACAGCTACAAAGGAGAAAGTGGAGCTGGATTGGATACACTCTAAGAAGCAAAACGGCAATAACCGAGCAGGCACTGACATGGAACCCACAAGGCAAACGGGGGAGAGGAAGACCCAGAAGATGGCCCAAGACAGACAAGGGTGGAAACTATTCATCAATGGCCTATGTTCCGCAAGGAATACAAAGGCTAAATGAAAAAAAAAATAAAAATGAATGTGTCTTAGATGAACCAGGCACGGTTGAATGCCTAAACTTATATTTCAGACACACACAGGAAAGCTGTTCTGAAACCACAGTCACCTACATTTGCATGTTGAATGTTTCTGACTGGACTTTTATAATAATATCTGGTTGAAGCAGAAGTAATTTAAGAAGTTGAGCTCTCATGCGGCACAAATGGTGAGAAGGTAAAGACTTCTTTAACTCTGCTTTCTTTCTTTTCTCTCTCGGAACTGTCTCCTCCTCTCGTTCTTGCTTGAACTTTGTTTCAACACACTTATTCAAGATGAGAGAGCGGGGTAAGATTCCTCTGCTCTCAGCAGTAGCCTTATCTCAGCTACATCACACTGACTAGTCATTTAGGTTATGTCAACAAGGATTTTCTTTCACTCAGGCTCTGATTCACATTAGATCATTTATGCGGAACTTTGCTCCCTCTCTCTCTTCTCCTTCATGGCTTCTCTGACTGCATTGAGGACAGCAGTAGCCTCGGGGGTGGCGGGGAGCAGGGGGTTGCTGGTTTGAATCCATGAATGAGTAAAACAAGAGTACAGACCACCAAGTACAAAAGCCCATATGGTTCAAACTATCAACAGCAAAACATACCAACTACGCCGACCACGCTGGCTGACCTGCAACGAATCCTGGTTGAGGAATGGAACGCCATCCCACAGCAATGTGTGACCAGGTTGGTGACCAGCATGAGGAGGAGGTGCCAGGCTGTTGTGGCTGCGTATGGATCTTCCACCGCTACTGAGGCTCCTGACGGTGTATTAAATGAATAAAGTGTAAAATAGCCAATATGTCTTGTTTGTTCCTTGTTACTGATAGAGAGTTCAATCATCCAATCCACCAAACAACTCAAAACAAGAGTCAGTACCAACAGGAGAATACACTGTTTAGCATTGGTAGAGCATTTTGGCAAATTTCACTTGGGCGCTACCCACATAATCAGCTGTGCTGCTCATCCCACAAATGCATGATCCTTACAAGTTGGACATCAATGTGAAGGTAAATAAACAAGCTTTCCAACCATGTAAAATACAATGACCATTAGCATTGTAACAACAGAGAAATAATCCACCAAACACAAATTTCCAAAGAATTTTTTTTATAAATATATATATATATATATATATATATATATATGTTCTTAATATGCCTTTGTCTTGCCGTTATTTCCTTTTATTTATTGTATACTGCATAACTTACTTTTAATGGAGCTTCCCAGGCAAAAAGCATTTCACACAATTGTACTTATATAACCGGTGTAACAATAAACATCTTGAATCTTGAATCTCTACTTTTATTTATTACTATCTCTTAATTTGTCTTCGCTTTTTATGTCTTTGTGAAGCACTTTGTACCGTGTTTTCGAAAAGTGCTATATAAGTGAAGCTATTATTATTATTATTATATAAAATGTAAATAGATGGCACTTATAGTGCTTTTCTAGCTGGGCCATTATTGCTATCATTATTTGCCTCACCAGCTGAATAAAAGAGATCTGGTGTTGTCCACAGGACTCAAACAAGAGTGATCTGAAAAGTCTGAAGCAAGCCCTCAGTTATACGTAATTAGCTAAATGCATTATTTGGAAAAGAAAATTAAACTCTACATCATCAGCTTTGATGTGGCAGCAAGAGAATTGGACCTATTTTCGGTCTTTAGAATTTACAAGAACACACGGAAAGAATGGAGGTTGCTGAAAGCTTTCTGTGCTCCATTGCTGTTTGTTTTTAGATTATTTCCTTTGCTTGTGCTTTTTCATGCATGTCTGCTGTGGGTTTCTAAATGCTGAGTATGTTATGTAATTGTGAGCAAGGCTGTGACTTGGTGTACTCATTTATTTAGCTGATGAAGACTCCCTCTCACGCATTCTTTTCCTCCTCCATCGTCCATCTTTTCCTCAGTCTGCCCCTGCTTCTCCCCCCTGAGAGTGCTTTGTCACTTCTGCTCTGTTCTTCCCTCAGTAGTGGCTTGGCTAATATAGCATGTGATTTGATTGTACCCGCTCCCCGTGTTTGTGTACTATCTGCCTCTCGCTCTTTGTTTAGTGGCCAAAACCAAAATGCAGCCCAGTCCAGCGATGCAGAAAGTGCTTTATGTGTCTCATCCGACTGTGGTTTTCAACAGGAGGTTGGAATCTCAAGCTGGTGGCGGCTTAGTTCATTAGTAATATTTTACTGCCTCGTTGCACAAAATGAACATATTATATCAGTGGGGGTTCCCAGATTTCTGGCTTTCCACATACTCCACACCCCAAGGCATTTCAATACATGCCCAAACTCTCAACTACCCCCACTGTGAACTTTTGTTCAGCGATCTGTGCAAGCATTAAGGAATAAACAGCCACCAAACCAGGTGTTGGGCCAAGTTATTCGTTTCCTGGAAACAATGAGTCCCTGGAATGTTCATGACAGGGAACAAATATCAAAACAATTAACAATTTGTGTTCTTTTCCTATCCCTTGACATTCAAATAGTTAAAAACAACCTTTATAAAAAGAGCCAAAAAACACCCGATCCTTTCTATTTTCCTGCTGTTGAGCAGAGATTACATTGTTGGTGATGTTATCTCAAACCACCAGCTTCCACTATCCTCTTACAACTAATTCAGGTTTGTAAAACTATTTATTAATATTATTCTGGATGAAAAGTTTGGGAAAACAAAGTTTGTCATAACACCTTTGCCACAATGTCTAAAAATGCC
This sequence comes from Sebastiscus albofasciatus, assembly GCA_916701655.1. NCBI lineage: Eukaryota > Metazoa > Chordata > Actinopteri > Perciformes > Sebastidae > Sebastiscus > Sebastiscus albofasciatus. The sequence continues at coordinate 6,635 of CAKAOI010045074.1, read as the reverse complement.
TAGTCCTAAAGTCAAACAGGCCAATTGCAAGGCTGCTCACATTTACATTTATATTTATATTTGTTGCACTCATACATATATGATGGAGACATAAAGAAAAAATTATGTCATCGCAGCTTTCACGTGTTGCGCGAAGGCTCCGCAAGTTGTCGCGGTGCTCTGTCGTGCACCTCTGATTTTTTGTAAAGTAAATTAATTATCTGATTAATTAAAGTAAATTGTAAATTTTAGTAAAATATGATGCACAGTAGCCAGTATAGCCACATAGTACCTACTGAAGCCTACATATTTTTTGTAAAATATTTTTTTAAAAAGTAAATCTATCTTTCTAAAATCAAGTTGAAGACAAGTAAACACACCAGCTGAGCACACACACAGACCATGGGAAGAGTTGTCAGGGTCTGTATTTGGGTGCAGAGTAATTCCAATATATTGGTGAACACTTGCAACAGAAATGAGCAGCAAATCAATCTGACAGTGAAATGGGCTGCTGGATGCATTTACTGAGACAGTTCTTCCTCTATGCATGATAGTCAATAAGAAAAACAGTGACATATCTGTGACCAGAGGAACAGAATGTTCACATGAATATCTTTATTCTAGCAGAATGTCAAACAGCAGCTTGCCGATGGAATATTTGAACAAATGCAATTGAAAAAACACAAACCTGGCATTTGTGTCTTATTAAAAAGTACAGCATGGAGAATAACAGGTGAGTGAGGGAATGACCTAGAACAAAGGTCAAGATCCAGAGTTTAACTCTTTATGGAAACTTGCTGCATTCACATTGTGGCAGAAAACAGCACTGGGCTTTCATCTGTGTTAAACGTACATTCAGACTGAAAATCGCTTTACAGTTTGCCTCTTTCTCTCTCTCTCTCTCTCTCTCTCTCTCACACACACACACACACACACACACACACACACACACACACTTCTACATGTCCATCTATTAGTGTTCCATGTCAAAAAGGTCATATCACTTATAGATGCTAAATAAGAAATTCAGAGCATATCTACGATTGAGGCATTGCCTCCACACGGTTCCCAACATGCCGACGACTGGCTAATGATACCAACAGCACTAACAGTGCAAACAACGGCAACACTGCTTGCAGAGGTAACAGTGTTAACCTGGGGGGGACCAGAAGGTGGGTGCTATGCTTCTGTGACGACCGGAAAAAGAAATAATAAAAAGAGCGAGAGATTGCGATGGCGAGCGGTTACTTTAGAAGAGACAGACATCACGGTGGTACTGTGAATGAGATAAAGAAAACATATTTTCTGATTGCTTCACGGCCTTCACGGTCTTACGTTCTAAAGCACAAATATATAACCATCAAACACTCAAAAGAGTATTTACTGTGGAGACAGACGCTCATTTCATTCATCACATCCAACGTGTATCAGTATATGCAGCAGTAAATATCAGCGCAGTGAGACAAAACTTATTTTTTTCTAACATGTTTTTAGAGTTAACAAGTGGACACACTGAACTGCAGGCTGCAGAGTGTGTTTACTGCTGTGACCACCAGCAGCCCTCGTCTCACGTCAGGTTACTTTTTCATACATCAGTGGACTAATTTGCCTAATCTTCACAGGTCTTTGGACCACGGTGGAAACGCAGGCAACAGTGGTGGGATGAAAGAACCTTTTAGTTCCTTGAAAAGTAGTAGTACCTTTTTTGGGCCCAATGGCATCACATGATGGACCCAGAAGTTGTAGTTACACGGTTTAGCCACTATGAAAATCTGCTTCAAAGCTGGGCACTCCTCCTGGGTGGCTGGGAGCAAATATGTTGCCTAATATATTAGACCAACTGTAGTTGTGGTCTCCTTCATTTGAACGTGGCCAGTCCATCGGCACAGATGAGGTCGGGTAGATGTTGAGCCAGGCCCAACTTTTGCTTCAACTCAACACGACGTCGTCTCGGGTTGGTCAATCACATGCAGGCAAGCGAACATTGCTATTTCTGCTGTTTATCTCATGATTGTTGTGACCAAAGATAAAATAACTGTGATAATTGTAAAATCCTGTCTGTGACTAATGTAAATCGTTATTCTGTTAAACTGATCAACCTTTAAAAGGAACAGTGCGTAACATTTCAGGGGGGGATCAGAACAGAAATGGAATATAATATTCATAACTATCTTTTCATTAGTGTATAATCAGCTGAAACTAAGAATGGCTGGCTTTTTGTTAGCTCAGAATGAGCCCTTCATATCTACATAGGGAGCCGGTTCTCTTCAAAAAAACTCATTTTGTCAGTACTTGTGCACATCCATCTGGGCATCTGGAGTTCCTACCAACCCACAAACTGTGAAATAAGACGACCCGGTCAGTTTTTTGTGGGCTGTCTGGATCAGAAAACATGTGATTCATCAAGTCATTCAGATTTTGCTCCCCTTCCTATGTCACATGTAGGCTCTTTAGAATATACCGCCCGAAGCTTGAGAACCACCTTAGTAAAGGTGCACCATATTTTCCTCTCTAGCCAGTCAGAGCAGACTGGACTCTTTAGGGAGGGGGGTCTTAAAGAGTCAGTAGCTAAAACAGAGCATTTCAGACAGATGATGAATACAGGTATATTCAGACAGACAGGAGGAGAAACATTAAAGCATGTAAACATGTTCTAGTATGTATATAAAATGAGCATATGTCCCCTTTAAAAGGTCATGGAAATGGTCTAATGGTTGGAAAATTATGGCACTACCCACATCAAAAACTGCCCACTCATTCCCTAGCCCTTGGCTTAACTTCTAAGTTTCATAAAAATATATTCAGCAGTCTAAAAGCTAACAAACCAATGAAGAAGGACCTACTGTCCTATAACACTGTCTAGCATGATGCCTTTTCAAGAATAATAAACACAGTGGACACTAGCTCATGCGACACAGACATTTTATTGACTTCCAACTGCATTGACAGCTCACACAGTTGAAGGAATGATGGTATGAAGACACAGAATTGAGAAGTGGTTCGATCAACTCGGTAAATCAACCCAGGGTTTCTCTGTCTGTCTGGCTACGAGCGCGTTCACATGAACGGAGCGGACAGACAGGCATAGCAGCACATTTTACAAAGGAAGAGCAAACTATAATAGACAAATACGAAGAAGTTGAACACTTAATCCAGACTAAAAGTAACACAGTTGAAGCTGCCACATAAAAGAAGGATAGCTGACAAAAGAAAAAACTCCTGATGTGTGAATGCGTAAATTAACAGATTTATTAATTTAACGGAATACTCATAAATCAGATATAGTTGTCTAGATATAAATAGCTTTTAGATGAGTTATGAATGAATGGATTACACTTCATTATGCCCATTAACAAGGATGCGGCGTGTATGACTATTTCAGCCTCTCAGCTGCGTCCTCATCTCCAGTGGTGTGAAACGGACTCGAGAGCAAGTAAAAAAAAGTAAATATAAAAATATAATTCAAAGCAGTAAACACCCACAGCATAAATCCAGATGTCCTTCCTGCATTTGTCAGTTTAAACTGTGTTGTTTTTTAGTCTGGATTATGTATGTAACTTCTTCGTATTTGTGTAATATTATCATACGATCTGCTCACTGAGCTCTGATTGGTCAGTAGGAGGTGCTTTCAAACGAGTTGATCTCTTATCTGAAACATAACCTGCTGCGGAGTAGGTCAAGTGTTCAGCATCAGTTACCACGGTGATCTACCCCGGTAAGAAGTGATCCACCTTTGTAGGACGGAAAACCCTGAACGGGTTAACCCTGAAGTAACCTCGCTAACCCCAAATCCTGCTTCGTAGTACAGGCCTCAGGTCACTTATGTGAAGCACACATTGTACATCAACACACAGACACATTATGTAGAAATGATTAGCTTTCATATGCTTGTACCAGCATGTTGGACAGTATAACAGCAAAATAATAAACATCTGATCTTAACAGCAGGTAGTCTTGGAAAACAATGTGGTATTATGATCCACAGATACAACATGTTTTTAAAAGTCTTTTGTTACCATGAAAGATATCTAAAATAAAAAATGGTGTTTGTATGCTGCCTCGTGTTGGTACAGTTGAAAATAGAAAACAGAAAACAGAAACTTTGACTCACCAACTGAAGACAGCAACAATTTTCAGAAAACAATTTTAAAATGGTCATTAAAACTCCATATCCCCTACAGGGAATGAGTGTATATATGCAGTATATAGAGATATATATATTACATACAGTGTGTAGTGTGTAAAGATAAGAGAAGGACAGTGCTAATGATGGAATAATTGGGCCACATTCACAAAGCAGCTCCATTAATCTGGCAAATTGGTGTTATTTTGTAATTTAAAAGCAATTATCTTGTTAGCCTTGAAGAACCAGAGCTACCACAGGTCATAGGTGTGCTGTCAAAGCTTCACAGGAGCCGTAGTTAAAGCTGAAGTACATCTAAAGTGGTGGGCACACTACCAACGTCAGGAGCGCGTGGCGGCTGCGTCGCGTGGTGGCTGCGTCGCGTGGTGGCTGCGTGATGCAGGAGTCTGGTGTTCACACTAGACGCGTGTTGGCTGCGTGTCGGCTGCGTGTCGGCTGTGTTTCTGCTGTGTTTCTGCTGCTGCTGTCAGCCCTTTCTTTCTGCATATAGTTTGCCTTTTAATGGCCATTTAACTTCATGATAAATACAATTTATATTTATTTTAGACAGAGAAAGGTTAAGAAAGGTGTGATAATTAGTAAATAATAGTAATAATCCACAATTAAAACTCTGTACTATATTCATTCATGGAACTCTCCAAGTCACTGCTTGTTCCACATCACTGTCCGGCACATATTTCAAAATAAAAGCCTTCTGTTAACAAATGAAGAAATTCTGTACAAAGAAAACCCGCTTGAGGGCTTTTATTTCGAAATGAAAGCAGGAAGTGTTGATTTAAACCCCAAACTTTATCAATTCTTGGAGCTCTCAAAGTGACTGCGTGTTCCACAGCACTTACTGCTCATATTTCAGAATAAAAGCCTTGTGTTAACAAATGAAGGGATTCTGTCTATAGAAAAAAAAAACGCCTGAGGGCTTTTATTTTGAAATGAAAGCAGGAATTGTTGATTTAAAAATAAGTCTATACTTTTTTTCATCTCCGTAACATATTCTACAGATAGACCTCGAAACTGTAGTAAAGTCTCGCTGGTATGATGTTAATATACAGTCACGAGATCACTTTCACTGTCTGTGACATATTCTACAGATGTCTAGACATGTAAACTGTGTTATGTACCTGATATGATGTCCATATACTGTCAATAGATCACCTTCACTGTCTGTTGCTGCTGAGACACGCAGCTGAGACGCGAGCGGCTCGCGTGAAAAAGAGACGCGCGTCTCATGCAGGCAGTGTGTCCACTCTAACCTGTTAACATGGACGGCGAAATAAAAAACAACACGCCACGCAGCCGCCACGCGCTCTTGACGGGGGTAGTGTGTCCACCACTTTAGATGGCCATTTAAATTTTCAAAGAGCGTCAAATGAAAAAAAAAAATACAATAAAAAGTAAAACACAGTGGCTACAAACAGATTGGATGAACCACATTGCAAAAAAACTGATTTACTGGGAAGCTTCCAGTGTGAATGTGAAAGGTCAAACGAACTGAATGTCAAGGTGCCTCTACACTAATCTGGAACGTTGTTTGAAAAGAGGAAAAAAAAACAAAAAAAAAACAGATTATGGTTTTTCCCCAGTGCAGACAGCCATGAGAAGATCTGATTCACCACACAAAAGATTTTAAAATCAAACACTCAAGAAAAGTGTGTTCAGAGTCCCGGTGTATGCCCAAACCCAAAGGGAGTTCTAAAAGAAAAAGAAGTGTGAAAGCAGCATTGAAAGACCTTCTGCCACAGCCATCCACAAAGGGGCGAAGCGTCAAATTAAACTATCTTGAATATCCGGTTAATCAAAATATCAAAAGATGCCAAAGTCGAGGTATCCTTCAGTTTTCCTTTGGACAAAGCAGGGGGGCAAGAAGACATACAGAAAAGAGGCATCAAAGTCCCTTTCAATCTTGTCATCCTCCCTCTACTTCTCGCCTCATTCAGCAGCTCCCCAAGGTGAGCCGTTTGCATTTTCAGTTGGTCGCGCTGCTCAGCATTCCAGGGTTGTTAATGGAATTAAAATCAATGACAATCTTAGTCCTCTTGGACTTGAACTGCCTGCCAGAGCACACAGAGGGAAAAAAAAAACAACACACGCATTAGTCAGGGACACAGGTATGAGGACACACATGGGAAACAGCACATAAAAACATGGATGAGGATGAAAGTCACTTCTTCATTATCTTATCAAGTCATACTTTCATCTGCCTGCCTCCCCCCTCCCCGACACATTTTCACAAGGTCTGGGCAAATTGTAAAGAAGTGTGAGAGAGAAAGTGAGTAAGACCAAGAAGGGTAAAAAGACCCCCTAAAAACATCACAGTTTAATACAAACCCTAACAACTTTATTGTTTTGACAATTTGTCATGTAAAAGCTTCTCTCTCTGTGACCAGAGGCCTTGTACTATGAAGCATGTTCAACATACCCAGGGTATCTTCTCCTTATCTGGTTTAACCAACAACCGTGATCACACTTACGCCTCGGCCACACCGGGAACGGGCGGCTGCGTTACCTGTTGCTT
>CAKAOI010045073.1:0-134860 GCA_916701655.1 Sebastiscus albofasciatus | reverse complement strand
CCCTAGTACATACGGTACAATTTGGGCTGTTATGTAGAGAAAGGTGGGTCCTAATAAGTACTAGATAAGAATTCCATTTTGAATTGAAGCTCTTACTGAGAGACATATTTCAATTTGTAGTACCCATCGAAGCAACTGGCCAGTTAAATTGAAATGGGAACTGGAGATTCCAACCTTAAGAGGAGCTTCATCACAGCCAGCGTACATGAGTATGTCTAATACTCTGGGCTCTAGGCGTATGTTTGATTTAATATGATGTAGTGTTAAACGAGACAAGCCTTTAACCACATCCAGGTGATGCATTTGGAAATATATATAGGGGCAATTAATGGATTCATGATGAAATAATATAATACCAACAAATAACACCTAGCATGTCTACAAAGGAAATTACTAGAAAGAAGTTACCAGTGGCATATTATAATACTCAGTTGCACTTCGATATCACAAGTGACAAAACTTGATGAAAGAAATCTACGAAAGACGTAGCGTTTGCGTCACTATTCATTAGTGTGCTGCACATCCAACACGTTCTCTGGCACATCAGCGACAGGCTCATGTTCAGGTGGTAAGATGTGATAAGTGTTTTGGCTAGGTTTCAAGTCAAATGTTTTACTGCTCTGACATCCTTTTTATTACTTTTTGAGTAGAGGTGATATTGAGTTGGCCCGGCAGGTTCAGACACACGGCAAGATAACAAATTGATCATGAATTAATAAGGTCACTACTAATCAAAAAGTCCCATGCTTAAGTCTGAATGTATTAGCAGGATCAGACAACATGTGTTCAGAATCAGATGAGTTATTAGCGAAGGCTCCCGACGCGGAGGAACGAATACCAGACAGACAGCGGGTCAGACGGTCAAAGGTTAAGTAGTAGAAAGACCAGATACGATTGATTACTTTCTTTTATTATTGTTTACTCAAGTAAATCAGTCTGTGAGGTTTATGAAGCACACGTTCTCATCTATATCTGTCTACATAGATAGTAAGGTCAAGTCAATTTATTTGTATAGCCCAAAATCACAAATCACAAATTTTCCTCATTGGATAAGGAAAAACTCACCTCCAGTCTAGTCATAGATTTATATTAGGGCTGTCAATCGATTTAATATTTAATCACGGTTAATCACACGATTGTCCATAGTTAATCACGATTAATTGGACATTTCTTATCTGTTCAAAATGTACCTTAAAGGGAGATTTGTCAAGTATGTGACAGCAACACCGCAGCGGCCCAGGGTTTGAATATGACCTATGGCCCTTTGCTGCATGTCAACCCCTCTCTCTCCCTCTTTCATAACTGTCTCTCTCACTATCATAAAAGGCATTAAAAAGCCCCCCAAGAAATAAAAAAAAATATTAAAAAACTGAGTCTGCTACAAGCTAAAAATCGCAAGTTGCATTCATGCATTTAAAAAAGTAGTGGCGTTAAAACAAATTTGTGTTAACGCGTCATTATCGCGTTAACTTTGAGAGCCCTAATTTTATATAGAGGGAGAGATTCATAGTTAGATATTCAGTATAGTGTACTGTAGTAAAAGTCTGCCTGGTGCCTCAAGAAGACCTACAGTCTGGTTAGAAATTGATATTAGGACATACCACTGCATTTTCATTAACAGTTTGGAATGAATTATGTTTCCACCTGCAGTAACACCCATGAAGCGCACTATCTTCTAAACAGGAAAATTATTTATCCATCTCAACATAACTGATATTGATTGAAGTAGCTGAAGAAGTGTTTTGTACAGGCAATGGAGTGCTATGGCATGTAATTATCTCCTACTGTCTTGTGCTGATAAGGGAAAAAAATAATACGCTGTGTCAAAAAAATGTTAATCCGGGTATTAGACAAAAGGGAAGATGCATGTCTGGGAATTAGTTTTCAAATGCTTTCATTAGAGCCCTGCAATTGAAATAACTTCTTTGGCTAAAAAAGTTTTGCAAGGCTTTCTCTTTACTTTAATAACCCGGCAGTGTTTGTACTGTAAATGCATAGTGACTGAAAATTGTTTAGACTGCAAATGGAAAGCGCATCTTTTTATATAAACAGACCTTGGTGATTGCCATCATTGGAATATCTGAGGAAATGTGGCTGTTATCTGTGAAAGCTTTTAAGCTATTGTCGAAATGCAGAATTTAATGGTCAAATGGAGCTGGAAGCACTAATCCACAGATTTACATTTTTCAAAATAAAGCCTTAACACCGCTTTTGTGCTATCACTGTTAATCATTTTTACAGTAATTTGAAGAATCTGAATGAGGCAACACAAAGTGCTTCTCCTGACAAAGAAATAAAACACTGACTAACATAAAGCGCAGGCAAGCGCTCACCAGGCAGGAACTTAATGCTATTTCACTCAAAGCCATTTAATTCCCTCTCTGTGCAGTTTTTCCTGTAAACAAATGAAATAATATATGAATATGTTTGTGTATATTTTTTGCAAAATGAGCATTTTTCAAGTAAGAGAGAGGCTACACACATACTGTAGTTGTTGGATTAAAATCTTGATATGCATTCTCCACTAAAGACATTTTGACAAGGATCCATTTAGTTGCTCCAGTTTCAGGGTCCTAGTATTGTGCATGCAGACTCACTATCACACTGTCTGTAATGACTTACTGGGGCACTTGAATATAAAGGAGCCATTATTAGTGTTATCAGTAACATCTGTGTTTTTCCTACTTTTTTACTAAAAGTCAAAATGAAAAGGCTGTGAAAAATGCCTAGTTTTGCTGGGCTGGGGGCGAAGGATGAGTCAAACAAGTGTACGACTTTCACCCAGGAGACTGGTGCTCGGGTCCTGTTGACTTATTTGAAGTTACGTAGCCTACGCGACGTTACTACTTCGTGTACGTAACGTAGCCTACTTAAAGGTATAATATGAAAATAACGTTTTATTTCTCTGACTCAGTAATTTTTTTCTTACTAACGCCGCTCCCTCTCTTCATTCACTCTATAGCTAGCTCCACCATCGCTGCTCTCTCTCTCTCTCTCTCTCTTCCTCGCTCACTAGTTGAGCCCAGGAGGAGGGGCCAACTTTGGATGCTGTGTTTACAAACAGCAACCGACAACTGTTACATATTATACCTTTAACGACGTAACAAACATACTTATTTTAACCCAAACCACAATCTTTTCCTAAACCTCACTGAGTAGTTTTGTTGCTGAAACCTAACCAAGTTGTTTCCTGTGAAAACTGAAGTTTATTTTGAAAAGACAGTGTATGCACGGAACAAGCAGAAATTGACACGTGGAAAACCGATGTGAGAGGGGTACCTACAGCATCAGTAGTAGTGGTTTGAAGCGTGGAGCCACTGACCAAGCTCCCGTATTTGACGAGTTGGGAGTGAGGATGTGTCTTGTGTTGGTTGACAAAAGGTCAACAAAGCTTGGACCTGAGAAATGATGATGGCCAAGAAAGGGCCTGGTCCCAGCTAACCGCTAACACATACTAGCCGGTAGGAAATATGGTAGTGTTCGTCAGTCGCAATAGCTCTCCAAACTTTTTTTCAATTTTGTCTATACTGGTCTGTTTACTCGCCCTGGCATTTTGTTCTGAGGACTGTGCGTCATTTAATTCAATAACTCAGTGCACAAGCAAACACCAGCCTACCTGGCCAGGATTTGACCTACTAACCCAGCAGTGGAGCTTTGACCCCTGACTCCCTCTCTGGACAACACCCTGGGCTCCTCTTGAACTTGTTAACAGCCTTCCCATGTCTCTGGGCTGGGCGACAGTGATTTATTCTCTGTGTCCTCACTACAAGGAGCACCGCGGGGTTGAAAGATGATTGTCCTCCTGAGCAGGGGAATAAACCGAGGCATGATGGTGTCAGGAACCCCAGCTGGAGCCCAGAGCAAACTCTATCACAGGCACAAAGGAGAGAGATGACCTTTAATCAAAGCAGAGCTATACATATCACAGCTGGCACATGATAACTCCGATTCTGCTGATTTTTATTATGTGGTTTCACTTTTTATTATTATTTGTTCCTTTGTTGACAGTATGCAAATTGCGGGGACATTTCATTTAATAAATATTACGAATGGTAAACAGTAGTTCACTTAATAACATACATACATACCTCTTCAAGATTGTCTTTATTTACTGACAGGCAACGTTATTTCTATAGCGCCTTTCAAACGTAAACAGAATTTAAAATGCTTTACATAAGGCGTAGAAATGATTGAAACATTTGAGGGAAATTAGATAAAGAATAGAAATGGACAAATATAATGCAATGTCCATTACACCTCACATTGTTGTCTACCACAGATTATGGGATATCCTGTGTACACAGTTGTTATTTTGGCCTTAGGGATTCTTGGAAAACTCTTTTCTTGGTCACAGAAAAGCTGACTTTTACACAAAAGAACATCAATATCTCTGTAACAGCAAACGCAGGAAACTGAGAAAAAATGACAAAGTAAAAGAAGAACAATGGTGTTATAAAAAGCCTTTTTTTAAAGATTCAATCAGTCATGAAGAGCTGCAATGTACTAAATAACAGCATTCCAACAGCAGGAATAAAGACTAGTTGAGGATGAAGAGCTATAATCTTACACTGACTTTAACTAAACCTAGACAATTTTGTACCACCAGCAGTGCCATCATGTCTCTCTGCGGTGAGCTTCAGTGTGTATTAAATCATGTCCGCCCACGCACACTACATCAACTCACCCACGCCCACCGCCCACTGACGAATCTGTCACGGCCGCTATCAACGACGGTCCCTTTGCTATGGTGGAGAAACAGTTGTGTGCGTGCTAGCGTGTTCGTGTGTGTGTGAGAGAGAAGCAAAAAGCATGTATTTATCTGTGTGTGCATGTAAGAGAGACAGAAAGAGCAATGAATCTGTGTTAGCTTGACACCATGGATACTGTTTGCTATTTTGATTGCTTGAATTTAATCTAATTTTCTAAATACAGGCCAATTGATGAAATTAACAGAGTAGGGAGGGACTGAAAGAAGCATGTGTTTGCCACTAAGGTCTGTCATACTACAATGTACTATAATTTTTTTCCCCATTGAAGAGCCCGTTGGGGTGCCACAAGCTGCTGTACACTTAGTGAAGATGAAGGGGGATGAAGTCATTATCCACTGATGTCTCTTTTAAATGCTTCTGGCCTACTGTTGTGTACTCAGCCCACACTGTCTCCCCCACCCTCCACTACAGCTACTCCTCTCTACCTCTTCCTTATTTGACTTAATGCTGATAAATTAGCCCATTCTTACCCGTGGCATTTCTCATTCTGAGTGGCCCGGCTGGACTTACTGGTGCTTACTTCACAGTATATATTCTCTTTTCTTTGTGGGATTGGTCACACGGAAAAAAAATAGGTCCTAGCAGTGTAATTTTACATTTACCGTAGTCATTTACCGTAGAACTCAAATTTAAGTTTGCAGTCCCCAAAGGTGACACTTTTACTTCTTTTTTTTTTTACTCACATTCAACAGGAAATTCAGAGATGCTGCACCCGATTCGACTGTTATCAAGCCATTAAAATAGACGTTATTGGTCGCTATAAGCACCATACATGTCAGTCAATAGGGGCCCTACTACGCCTACTACGTTGTAAAAGTGAAAGTGAAACTTAAAAGGTTCATGTTCTAACACATAAAACTGAATAAAACATTACGTTTTTAACACAAACAAAACAGCTTCTTTAGGTTTAGGCAACAAAAACACTTGGTTAAGTTTAGGAAAAAACATCATGTTTTGGCTTAAAATAACTATGTTTCAAAAGTAAAAGTGAATCTTAACTCCTTTCACACGGGATGCACCGATCGGATATCGGGCCGATACTGAATCATATAGCTGGATTGGGTATTTGTGACAATGCAGCCGATCTATTCAATTCAGTTCTATATTTATATACTATAGAAATTATATACTGGAATTTTAATTTCTGTTTAAGTTTTGACCAATTTGTTGCTGCATTTAAAAGGTTTACACTTGAATTGTAATTCCTGGTGTACGGTTTTATTATTTTAATAATAAATTACAATTCAGTAAATGTATATCTATGTATTTATTTGTCACATTTTGTTTTACAAAGTTAGGAAAGCAATGTTTAAGTCAGGCCTGATGTTGCCTTACTCATAAAAGAATGATCCCAGTCACTTCCACACAGGGAGGCATACAGCTTATAAATTAAACACTGGTATCGGATCGGCACTCAGTATCGGGCGATACCCAAAGCCCAGGTATCGGTATCGGGACTGAAAAAGTCGCATCAGTGCATCCCTAGGATACGAGCCCTGTGTTTAGTGTCCCATCTATCACCCCCGACCTCCACCTCATATGGAGTTTCATGCTGTCTATACTACAGCATCTGACTTCCGCTTCTGCTCCTGTCATAATTACTACAGTCATTAGAGGTCGTTGTCGTGTTCTTTTATACCTTCTTTCTGTGATTTACCATGTGAGTAGATGACAAAACCTATTATTGGTTGTAGTAGGCCCCTATTGACCCACATCTATGGTGCTTATAGCGATCGATAACGCCTATTTAATCATATGTTCAGGTTGCATTTCATTTCATGTAAACTGTTTGCTGTCTGCAGAAAACCTTCTGAGATGTTGAATGGAAAAATACTGGAGCTGTTTATTGCATTTAGAGAGGAACACTAGCTGCTAATTTTTACCTAGGAGACTTAAACTCTTTAACGCATTGCCATTGATGTAAATGAACATTATTATTCTCCCAGTGGTTTTCCTGAACATTACTGTAATTACCATAATTATATACCGTAAAAAACAAATTTGCTGAACAACTGGAGCAATATCTTCACTTCCTCGCTGTTGAGCGTACGCTTGCATATTTTTCTTCAGACTCTTTTAGCAAGCCTCTCATTCTTAGTCCCCTAGAGAGCTTTTTTCTATGTCTAAATTTAAAAAAAGAAATTAAAAGAGGGAAAGGGGGTAGGAGAAACATGAAAAGAAAGAACTGTGTGCAAGCGTGAGAGAGGTGTCGAAGCTTTACTGATATTGCTGGCTGCTCTGCGTGACGCTGGGACGCCATATCTGGGTCAGGCCTCCCAGCTTGGTTCAGGCATCATGTGAGATTCTCCAGGTAGGGCTCTTTAACATCAACATGGGTGAGAAGGAGATGGATTTTGAGAATCTCTTGTTCCGCAGGTGTGGTAAGGTAGATAAAACACTCCCTGGTAAGACAGCTGAGCAGAGATTCATCAGCAGCACAGTGGGTCTAAAACATTCACAGACCAGCTGGTGCCGCTCTCACAGCTCTGATGCCACAGTATTACACTTGAGATCTCACCACTTGTCTCTACCTGTGTCTGTATTTTTTTTCTGACACAAACCAGCAGTGAAAAGTGATGGCAAAAGACAACAGCGTGCACCCTTTACCCACTCCACCGAGCCGTGCCCTTCTGTTACCCAGGGCCTCTGGGGTGCCGGCCTGTTGATGTACATAGTTTAATCAAACTGGCAGCGTGGCCTGCGCTGACACGGTGTGTTATTTGAGCACATTGCTCTCTGTGGCTGGCCGTCCCACTCTCTGCTTCCCTTAACAAGGGAGTCAGTGATCAGCGCTGCAGAGGGTGACCGATGTTTCGTGTTTTCCGGTGCATCAATCCCTGCAGCTAGCACACCACTCCTACGCTCCCATAGTCTGAGAGCACAACGACTCTGATGGTCTTAAATTAACTGATGATCTGTTCATTAGGTGTGGCTTCGTCTGAGTGTCAGACATGGAGTTATTGGTATTGTGGGAAAGGTGGACGCCGTAGCGAGAATCTTTTGTGATTATAGTGGCCAATACCATTTTGTCTTGCGAATGGGAATGTTTGAATGCTTGAACACTTTATATTAAAGAGGACCCATTTGGCTAATTTTCAGATCCATACTTGTATTTTGGGTTTCTACTGGAACAGGGATCACCAACCTTTTTTCCTCAGAGAGCTAATTTGACAAAATGAAAGTGGCCGAGAGCTACTCTTAGCACCAAGTTGTACATCGCCAATAGCAGACATAATTTCTGTCTTACTTTTATGGTCCTTTAATAATGTTTCAGCCACCACAGTCCTTGCCTCTATTATAATCCCACCATAGGCAAATGGCTTTTGTGCCACGAAATGAAGCCTCTGTTCTTTGTCAGTTTGGTAAACAGTGACTGTTTTCTTTTAAGCGTTGTTTTCAGCTCTTGTACCTTCTCTGTTCGTAGACTGTTACCAGCTGGAAAGATTGGATAGAAATTTAAATAGGTTTACAAAAGGAATTTGTGTTACCAAATTTATGTACATCTTATTTGAGCCTTTTGCGAGCTACTAGAACACTTTAAATAATGGTTTATTTTTCTCATACCGGCTGTGCTGCAGCACCTCTTTTCACCCTCTGTCTGAAACTCTCTGTTTGAGCTCCACTCCTGCTCCACTCCAACTAGCTTTGTTTGAGGGCGTGCCAAACTAGCCACTTGGCAGGTATTATGCAAATTACTTTGGTATTACTTGGTGACATCACCATGTTACGGAAAAAAAAGGTAGGACTTCCATCAAGGCGTTTCAGGCAGGTCAGGAGCAGTGTTTCTGTGGAGGAGAGTAACTCCCTTTGGTGTGGACTTTGGGCTTTGTAACTTTACAGACCAAAAGAAACTATATAACACACTAAAGGAAAGGAAAAAAAGCACAATAGGTCCTCTTTAAAACGATATGATTCCTGCCGGTGTTACCTCCAGCTTCTTGTGTGTTCCAGTGGAAACATTTGACCGTGTTTGCAGGTGGGCGTCCTTGTTGCTGCACTTGGTGCACAGCAGTGGGAGTGGAACCATAGGAGATAGCGTGAACCTCTTGCGTGTTATGCCCTCCTGGTGAAGCTTATCGCTGGCAGGTTAAAGGAGGCGGTTGGCAACACTATGTGTCACAGAGGCGGCTCTGCCAAGGCCAACAGCAGTGACACCTAGTGCAGTGCACAGGGGATTGGACACGCAAAAGAGGGAGAACAAATCTCGAAAGTGGAAATATATATATTTTTTTAAAAAAACGACATACTTCACCTACAGTTCAGTACATCATGTAGCCTTTCATACTCTGTGCACTAATTGCAGAACTCTGTGTTTGACTTTAGCAAACAAGAAATAACCTACAAAAGAAAAACTATCTTAGAATGTGGGAGAATACTGTCTTTTGCCTTGTGAACCAAGGAATGTGTGTGGGAATGTTTTTTCTTTTAAGTTATGTAGCCTTGTCTTTTCTTTTGAAACAGTCTGAATACAGCAAAATGCTCTTAGTCTGTGTTGTAAACTGGCCAAAAAGTAGGATGGAACTTGGCTCAGTGTATTCATGCTGGTTTGTTTGTGGATGTACGTAGATGTACAGACAATGTCTTTGATTCCTTTTAAAAATTTCCAGCAGACTGCTTAATAAAAGGGATGCTGCTGTCTCTCACAGTTAATGATATAAATGTATAGTTTGTAATGGAGCTCTGTTTCCAGATCCACAATAACCAACAAACACAAAACTTTCATCCAGGAGACCGCTGTTCGTGTCCCGTGCGTTCAGTTTCACTTTCACTTTACAATAAGCTGTTTGTGTCTCATGTTAACAACGTGACTATTCATTTTAATTTTACAAACGTAGTCATTTTAAGCCCAACCATGTTGTTTTTTGTTTTTTCCTAAACCTAACTAAGTGGTTTTGTTGCCTAAATCTAAGCAAGTGTTTTTGTTTGAATTCACAACATCAAGCACGTGTTTAGTGCGACCGTAGAGTGACGCCGATCGCTTAAATATTCAATCGTGATTAATCGCACATTTTTAACTGTTCAATATGTACCTTAAAGGGAGATTTGTCAAGTATTTAATACTCTTATCAGCATGGGAGTGGACTTTAGTTTAACCTTTTGAACAATCTTTTAAAAAAAAGAGAAATTTTGATTTTGAAAGCAGTTTTAATAGAGCCCAGAACTTGCAAACTCTTTTTTTCTAACCTGCCTGCTTCTGCCCTGAATGCCAGGTCAGAGGAGTTTGTGTTGATATCATGATGCAAGAATGTGTTAGCCCACTTTTAGTAGTTGCAATATGATACGGTTTCACAGACTTCACTGCCACAAAGAGAAAAGAAATTCAGATAGTAGATTGGACTTGTCTTTTAATCTAAAACAATCTCATCTGTTTGATCTTTTTTCTGTATGTGCATCTGCAGCAGCCTAATTGGTATATGGGGATACTTTTGAGTGGCTTCACAGAAGTGCCCTCCTTTTTGGGATCACACTGGTGTCAGTTCTAGAGCTCTGTAGATGAGCTTCTGCTCATCTTTCTATTTTAAGCGAACCCTTTATTGTTGTGCAGTTTGGTGGTCCCTGATGAACAGTTTTCTTTGGCCAGACTATTAGCTCTGCAATGAGCTTTAAGTTAAGTTTTAACTAGGGATGTTAATAATTAACCGTTTAACCGTTAACAACATTAAGACTTTTTCCATATTTAATCGGTTGTCTGTTTAGCGAGTACACTGCAGCTGGTGATAAATGATGGATTTAACCTGTTTGTGCATCGGCTTATTGTTGCAGCTGGGCTGCTTGTTAGGCACTAAAACCACAGCACCCCTGCATGAAACGCACTAATCTTGTCGGTTAACGATGGTCGGTTATCGGTTAGAAAAAAAATTCAAAATTAGCATCCCTAGTTTTAACTTGTTTCTTCCTGTGACTCATAATCTAAACAGGAAGAAACAAGTTAACTTCTTTCTTCCTGTTTAGTTCATGAGTCACAAGGCCTGATCAATGAGCGCTCATTCAGAGTAGAACACAATCCTTCCAATCAGAGTCAGACGCTGGTGGGTTGAGTACAAAAAAGAAAAATCAGCTCGTCGCCACCCACCATGCTCAACCCTGCCTAGATAGCCTCTGGATGCTGGTAAATGGTCATCCACGTTGTGAGTCAGTCTAATAAGCTTTGTAAGTGAGTAGGCAGCAGTCAGGTCAACTCAGCAGGATTTCACTTCTTTGGCTTTGACAATGCAGCACCTTTCATCTATCTCTTTGGGGACACTGACAGAAGAGGTTTTCTTAGTGTCAACTGTGGGAGATTATAAATGGCGAACAATAAAGGCAGGTGAGAAGTGCATATATAGCATAAACCTGAAAAAGGGAGGAAAACATGTATTGGTTTTTGCATTGTTCTGTTAATCTGGTCAGCAGAATAAAAAGCTTTGAATAGAAAAGGTTAGATCAATCGTTAAGAGATTTTTGTCTTGCGTCTACCAATATTTTCAAAGATGTTACACTGGAATCGATGCAAAACTCAATCACTAAATAAGTGTTTCATTATTGCAATCTCCCCCTGGTCCTTTCCCTCTCTTTTTCTCTCCCTCCTCTTGCCCACGTGTACAGAAATGCACACATGCATGCACGCCTGCTCATCCCTTTTCTCCAGGACTAATTACTTTAAGTGAAAAAAGCTCTCCTTTGGGGCACCTATTTCACCCAGTGTCTGATGAGCAGAAATTACATGTCTAATGGAATGGAATAGTTGTGCAAATTGAAGAAATGAAACACACTTTTCTTTTTTTTTTATCTTGGTTCTACCTTAAATTAGATTTTAATTTGGATCACACTCACACATAATGGAGTGCAGTAAGCCTTCTTTGGCACCCCTCCTAATTGCCTGTGGCTTTCATATTTCTGCAGGTCGCCTGCTGTATCCATTACCAACTCCGCTGACCGCCATTTTAAGAGAGGAGGCAGGAACGTGATGTCAAGACAGCTACAGTAAGTGTCAAAGCTGAACCACTTTTTGTGTCCACGCCCTTTTTTGAAACAGAACTTCAACTAGAACTGTAAAAGAATCAGCCGTCATGCCCTGTTGCCTCTGGAAGAATGACCTGCAGGCAGAGTTGCATTGCATGGCAGAAATATTCCTTACCTCTGGAAAAACAATGTGCCAGCCAGGCAGAATCCCCCAGCATGGTAGAAATATGGCCCTGCTTTTGGTTTATGAACCTGCCTACCAGGTAGAATTGCCCTGGATGCCGAAAATATCGCCCTGCCTCTTTGCAAAATGACCTGCCAACCAGAACAATATTGCGCTGCCTCTGGCTAAACCATTAGCCAACCGATCTTTCCTCCTTACCAAGGAGGCAGACTGATTTTCCACAGGCAGGGTGAGATTTCTGCCATGTAGGGTGACTCTGCCTCTTCAATAACTGGTCGCTTCCACAAAAAGGGGCGATATTTCTGCCGTGCAACAAATTCTACCTCATTGACAGGTTCTTCTGCCAGAGACGGGGCTTTTGACCTGGTCAGCAGAGTGAAGGCATTCATTATTTTTAATAACTTTATGTAAAAACCACAACATGATACACTGTAACCTCCTTGAATTCTACCTTAAAGGTTCTCTAGACAATATCTAGAGCATTGATATAGCAACAAACAACTATTGTCTATGTAAAGATATAGAGGAGTAATGTCTACCTGAGCAGAGAATGAAGTCGCTCTCCCTCTGTGTGTGTTGTCATTAGAGCTTTTCCGTGCTTTGTTGACATAGCCCGGCCAGCTGCGCGTGCTTTTAGTGCATGTTTGTGCATGTGAGCGTGCCCCACTGGCTAGCTCACGGCCGCCGTTCTGCACTGCGCCCCTACAGCTGATAACGGTGTCCCGACCAACGTCACTGTTGCAGAAGTGCAGCACCCACCCTCTTTCAGCATTGTTGCTGTTGTTTTCACTGTTAGCGCTGTTAGCACCGTTAGCTGTGAGCACCGTTAGCTGTGAGCACCGTTAGCTTTGAGCACTGTTAGCTGTGAGCCACTGGCTCAGCCGTCGCCATGTTGAGAGCCTTGAGGAGGCAATAGAAATGCTCCCAATCTTGCATTTAGCACCTTTAAACAGACAACATTACAAAGCAAACAAAGCTGTTGAATTACTCACAAATAAATTGAACACCTAGCAAGATGGGAAATCCTGAGGAGGGGCAAACTGACACAGCTGTTGTTCTTTGGTTTTCAAGCTCATGTGTGACAGTAAAGAATAAACTTTATTTATAAAATATACTGTAGGAAAATATGTTAGTGTAAGTGTAGGTTTGTAGTCATTCTTATAGTCTTATATATTGTTTAGTTTATTTTTTGCTGTATAGGAGACCTTTTACGAATGTTCATCTTCTCTTATGCTTACTGTAAGTAAAACCATGCATGACTTCATCCCATGCATGCTAGATTACCTACAGTACAGTCCAGAGGAGGCACATGTTGGTAATGTTTTGTGACTCACAAGTCTCTAGATAAGCAGAAAACAGCTCCCCTGCTGTGTAGAAATAATTGGCAGTCACATAAGATCTAATGCTTTTATTGTAAGTAATAACATGCACCACCACCACCACCAATACCACACACAAACACAAGGCCATTATAATTTATAGTTTTTTTCCTTACTCTTCCGGGGGAGGAGTGCATTAAGCTGAGGAATGTTTGCTTTGCCTCCTCCATCCAAGCCCATCTGAGATCTGGACTTATGCCCGAGTTTCAAAAAAGAGCGATAGAAAAGACAAGATGCAGCTGCTGGAGTTAAAAATAAACAGAAACTGCACTTACAGGAAGAGAGTTGGTGAGAGCTTTAGAGACAGCTTCGAGAGGCCGACCTCATGGCCCAGAGGTGATAGCACTGTGTGTGTCTGAGGGGAAGAGAAAAGACACACAGGGAAAGATGATTTGGAGAGTCTCAGAGAATTGTGCGAGTCCTGAACAAACTTTTTTTTCCATTACACAATATATAAGAGAATGAAATTTGGACCTTGACAAAATACACACTCTGCACTATTAAACACATTAATCCGATTTACATGATATTGTATGTGTGTGTGTCTGAAAAATGGTGAAAGCAGAGATATTAATCTTCTTGGAAAAACACATTCTTATCCTATTCAGGATTGTGGCGAACCGGTCCCAGCATACAAACTAAGATTCAGTGATAAATGAAAAATGTCTTTATCTTGTCTTATTAGGATTGTGCTGCGGTCCACTACGTGCTGATGTAGAGCTAAAAAAAAAGCTTTCATATCATACATGAGGGAATTCTGGCAGCTGTCAAGATACTCCTCTGATAATGTAAGCCAGAGAGACAAGGCAGACATGTTGAAAGAATCGCAGTAAGAATAGTCTCCTATCAGCAGCCCCCTGCTCTTTGACTACAGCCACGGCTTTCACAGCACACGGCTGAGTCACCGTCCCAGCGTCCCTGTGCTCTCTATGTTACCTCTCCTAACTTAAGAAACCTCAACTCATCCAGCACCTTTTGTATGTGCCAGTTATAGTACGTCGTGAAAAACTTACAGTGCAGTCCGCGCTTATTAAGACAGTGATTTGTTTTTCATTGTGCTCTACTCCAGTACACTGTATTTCAAATGAAACAATAACTTCGAGTAGGGGTGGGGAGGTGGGGAAATAGATACAGCATAGTGCAGTATCACAATATTTTGCGTGGCAATATTGTATCGATACACGAACGTCAAGTATCGATCTTTTATTATACCTTAACCAAAGGAATCCATTGGTACCATGCAGGTCGTGTTAGCTTGTCGGGAAGAACATAATGTAAGTTTGAAAATGTCTTCATAATCAATTGGATGTGGATGTAAACATGCTCAAATGTAAGCTGAAAGTCATCATTTTAACCTCATTTTCATATCCTTTCAAATCCAATGCGCTGCAGTATAGAGCCAATAAAACCTGTTCTAATATTGATGGACAGCGCTGTAAATGTTAAGTGACTAAAGAGGAAAAACTGATTTAATCTGCCTGGTCTTTCTAGGTATCTATGGTGAATTTACTGCTGAAAAGAAGACGTAAAAATGTTGGTGTTAGACCCATTAGTGGCAGCTAATGAGTAAACTAGAGCAAAGGTTGACATTTTGCATTGTGTCTTATTCACCTCTATTCGTCATTCATATTTCACAGTAAATTACATAACTGTCTGCGTCCGATATTACCTCTTCACCCCACAACAAACTACTTTGTGCGAGATAATATTCAAAGCTTAACCCTCAAAATAATTCACCATCACAGACGAATTTCTCCTGTAATAAGGGATTATACCGCAGCTTACTCTACGGGGTTTTTAAAGCCATAAGCTGAAATGGCACAAAGTTCTCTGAAAAGAAGAATTACTGTGGTGTAATAGAGGCAGATAGATATTTTACTACTCCACCACCAGGAATGATCTCGTTGTGATCGTGGCTTAGAGGGGCATTGAAATATTGCTTTGTTTCGGTTTTACATAAACACTCCCAACAGAGTGAAATTGGTTCTTTTAAAAAACTTTTACCTCAGTTGCTGAAGACTATTTCTTAACATGAGAGTTTTATTTCTCCATTTGCCAACCTTTCCTGTTAGGCCAATTAACCCGTACCTCCTCTACCTACCTGCACAATTTCCCCAGCACATTACTGGCGTCTTTAGAGACGCAATGTTTGCAGAATGAATACCGATGCTCTAAACTAGGCGGTCAAGGGACAAAAGAAGAAATGCATTACATTTACTGATATAACGTGGAGTGTGTTGCATGGAGAATTACCTGCGATAAATGAAAGCGCAGGCAGGAGAGGGGGAGATAAAGTGAGCGGGTAAAAATAGAGGAATGTGCCCACCGTTTGCAGATTTGTTGTGTGAAATAGCCGGCCATTATCTGGGCAGCCAGGAAGGTTTAGCACAGTGTGAGGAATGCTAAGGTGTGTCCTGGTGTGTAATTAACAGATAAAAACTGTTGGTTCATTAAATGCATATGCAGTGTCATGCATTCACTATGCTAGTATTGATCGTCCGGACATCTCCACGCACCTCCCTGCTCACCGGACTTCTGACACACTACATCCATCACGCTACCTACCTCCACCATATTTATAGAATTTTAATTAGCTCTGAGCTCAAGCCAACATCATTAGCTTTTTCTCTCTCTCTCTTTTTTTTCAGCAAACAGCCATGCATGGTAATAATGGTGTTCTCAGACAGAAGCAGTGGGTACTTATATCAAGGACACAGCAAGAGAGAGAGTGGGAGCGCAGGACAAAAGGTTGACAGTTTAAAATGACAATGAAAAATGGAAGCAGTGGAAGAAAAAAACAGAATAACATGTGGAATACAGACAGTAATGTCACCTTGGAATAATTTCAGCATGATTAAATGAGTAGCTGCAGCCATTCTTCTGTGATGACAGTATCTGAAGAGAGTCAATACGACTGAATTCCAAGTAGGTGGGTGTGAAGTTTTAGTCTCTCCAACATGCAAGACAAGATTATAAAGTTTAGCCCTCGAACATGACCAGATTTATGTAAACATCATGTTGGAAACAAAAAACAAAGCAGAATATATTTCAATCAAGATGAAGAAAAGATAATTGTTTATTAGAACAGATGATGTGATAATTAAATCTTGACAGAAAGTCTTTGGCGCTTAGATTCTACGGGGAGATTTGTAATCGAGGGGCGTCTGCCCTAAACAACAGCAAGATAAATCCCCCCCATGGAGTCCAGACACTAGTGGTGATGGTGGCTGATGAGGCTGATGAAATGATGAAGCTGATGAATCTGTGAAGACTGGGCGGTGATGGGGAGGTGGAGGGGTGCACGTAACAGCAGCATGATTGACAGCAGCAAGATGATAGGCTGTAAAGGTGGGGAAAGAAAATCGATTCACCTGTGTATCTGTATTTTGACGATTTTTAAATTAATTTTTAATGCTAGAATCAATATATTTGCTTCATCTGAGTAGAAGGAAATCACCGCTTTTATTGTTGTAGTCTGAGTAACGTGACATCATATTCGTCTGTATCCGTCTACCAAGGCAAACTGCAGAAAATAGAAAATGGCAGAGGGTCTGCATGGATACGACATGGTAAACACTACACATACAGTAAAGTATGGATTTCACACATTGTCAGGAACAGCAGAGCTAGACATCATGGCTAAAGCTGCATGCTAAACTCTGTCATGGACAGGAAACATTATCATATTGCAGTAACGTGCGGTTAAGCCGGCCGTTACTCGCATCTCTGTGGTCAAATCGGCCGACGCTATAGAGCACCCATATAGTGACATTTATGTTAAATACATTCAAACGGCCCCGGTGGAGCTGACCATGGATGTTTAAAGAGAACGGAGCAGAAAGAGCTAGCGACGGACTTGGTGAAGTTAGCAGAAGTTTATACGTGATTACGTCCATTTTTCAAAATAAGGTGTTAACAAAGGGAACTGTATATAAAAAATATGTAAATAAGATTGATTGGATTATATTTACCAGAAGTATAAAATATTACACATCACAAAGAAAATACTACTATTTTTTTACTATCTTTTTTCTTTGATTTTTGGGTTGCTGGAAAAAGTGTAATGAATAATTCCTGACAATGACTGATATATTTGACTTCAGGACATCTCTGACTATAGTAAAAATCAAAATTTTTACTGTATTAATTTAGATATTTTCCAAAGTAAAAGTCCCTAGAAGTGTATGATTTAACTTTTTGCCATGGTCTAGTGTTAAAAAAGTTAACAAAAATCACAATAAATCATCATATTTAATTGCAATACTTGTAGAATCGCAATACATATCAAATTTGCACCCAAGTACCATAATAATATCGAATTGGGAGATAGGTGTATCATTCCAGCCCTAATATGCTAACAAAGTAGCTGTGTCACTGTGCTACTGGACAGATGTGACTTGCTGATGAGAACAGCTGATAACAGGATTGACAGCCCCATCCAATGGCAGCAAGGAAATTATGAGTGAGCATGCGTGAGAGGACTGAATGGCAGGATGTATGAGAACTAAACTACAGGTCTAAGCATGCAGAAGTATAATCTTCCAGACAGAATTTACGCCAGAGCTTCATTTTGCCACAACTGCAATACTAATGTCTCTGCAGTACATACAGAACGCTGTTTACAGAAATCAGGACAAGCACTTACAGAAACTAGAGAGCTGGACTGTTATAAAAGAAACCACGATACTCGAGCTTGTAAACTTTTATTCAGGTATCTGATCACGGTCTGTTATCTGCACAGACTGTTCTTCAACTGGAGTCACACAGGAGTTAGTCAGAAAAACAAACAATATGACGATGATAAGCTCTAATCTTCCGTTACTAGCGATAAGATGAAAAAGTCAAATCCACAACGCCGCCTTACAATGAATGCAGCAGCGTCTCGGCAGCCATAAACTAAAGTGGCTTCATGCTCGGCTGCTAAGATAATGTAATCATGAGGCCTGTAGAAATGACAGAGACTGGCTGCTATGTTGAGGAGTCCAATACACGCCTTCACAGACAACAAACAATGATCAAAAACCTGGATAATCATATATACAGGCAGATAAGGCGCCAGTTTGTCCTTGAGCAAAGCACCAAACCCTCAACTGCTCGGGGCGCCATCATGGATGTATAATAAAACTGGATAAGGCACCTCCACTCAGCCTAGCTTCCAATTTTCTCCAGTGGCCACTCGCGGTATTGCAACAAACAGGACCCCTCAAACTGCAAACAAGGTCGATTATGACTCTTTCCATTATGAATTTTTGATCCATGGAGGTTTTATATTTGTAAAACGTTCCTCGAGCCGAGAAAAGTGGCGTCATCACAATGTAAAGTCTATGTACCGAGCAGTTGCTCGCCAGCAGGAGAAACACTACTGCGCATATTCAGTGGGCCATATAACCCAGAAATAAACCCAGAAGCTAGAAAACTTTTTTTGCCGTATGTGCCAGGCTGGAGACTAAATTGGCGCCATCTTGGGGTCCGGAATCCAGTTCTTATTATACATACATGGGTGTCAACCTGTGAGGTAGCACCCTCGACAGGAGCACCAACACTGAAGCAAAGCAATGTAATGCTGTGGACGGGGACGCCACGTAAAAAAAAGACTCACCTAAAAAAATGTATATCTGTTGAAGTGTGCGCTATATTTAAAAAATGTTTTGATGACAAACTGAACTAAAAGTGAAACGTATCTATACTGTTTTGTCATTTTAGCCTGCTGGCTTTGGAGAGAGCATAGATACGTTTCACTTTCAGTTCAGTTCCCCATCGGAAAGGAGAAGGAAAGGGCTGTCTGACGGCAAGATAAAGCAGTGGAAATATTCTAAATATAGCGTGCACTTAAACAGATGTTGTTTTTTTTTGTACTTTAAGTGAACCTTTTTTTTAGGCGGCTAAAATATGTTTTTCTGCTGTCCCATTCCACAGCACTGTATTGCTTTGTTCTGGTGTCGGTACTCAACCCCACTTCAAAACACCTAAACTATCCCTTTAATATAGTATACTTTCTTTCTGTCTTTCTAAATAACCTCTATGTTCAATGGAAACATCATATCCCAAAACTGGATTTGACTCCTAACCAGGAGTGTGCATGAAAACACACTCATACAGTAGCACAAGTATGTTTTACCAAAAGCTCTCAGCTGAGGAGAGACTGAGGCACTTCTCAGCAGCAGCCCACTGTACAGTACATTCATCCTGATCTTGTGACTTACGGACACGAGCCTCTGGTTTGTTTGGAGATAGCATTCACACGCACATTCACTCACGGGCGAACACACACGTACACTATATCACACAACACTCACTTAAGGGTGACCTAATTAAGCCTGAGGGTAGGTGTAATTACATGCAACCTTCATCTGCCCTATTCTCTATTGTTATGGCTACTTGCTGCCTATGGACTGAGTCACTGTGTGTGCCTATGCTGCTGTCGCCCAGGGACTTTTCAATCCATTAGCTGGATAATTCCTCAGAGACGCAAACATAATTTATAAAGTTCTAAAGAGATATATGTGCAGGCTGGCATGCTGCCTTAATTTTCCATTTACTATTTCATGGAATTGTATATAAGATCACATTAAGGCCTCTTCACTTGGTTTGATAATTGCAAGTTATAAAATAATTATTCAGATGAATAATTAAGGCTGTCTTGTGTTTTTTAGATGAGCAACATTTTCAAGTATGACTAGAGAATGAGGTTGTGCATTATGTGCTATTCTAATTAAATCCACTGCTGGGATGTTGTATTCAGGTGTATAATGTAGGTATGCTTTTTAAAACACACACGCATGCTATCTAAGGGCTGAAAGCAGGGGAGCTATGTACAGGGCTTTATCTATTTTTCTGCTGGCAACAGTCCTGGCCATTAGTCTCCACGTTATTAATGGAAAATGTTTTATCTCATAAATATACTGTCCGCAACTGGGAATACAATGTAATGTTTTTCACCATATAACCCTCGAGCTGTATTAATAGAAGCACTTTCCACTGTAATGTTGATGATAAACAAGCTTAGCCTCATCGGTATGCCGGCCTGTGATCGAGATGGCGACTTTACAGAATGGTTTTGTAGATGTTTTAAGATGCTAAATTGCAATAGATTTTTCACCACTGAATTAGATATAGATAATGTATTTGACCCAGGTTTAGTTTCACAGTTATGCTGGAATTAAAGCAGCCGTGGGTAGAATTAGAGCAAATATTATTTAAAAAAAGTTATTTTTGTAAAACGCTATATCCTGACAGTAATGCATGAGACAGGTAATCTGAAAAAAATCAAGTTCCTCTGTGTCCTCCGGTGCTCCTAATGGCATCTGCAAGATTTCACAGACCAGAGGGAAACAACCAATCAGAGCCGAGCTGGAAATTGACGTTTATGAGCAGCTGTCAATCACTCACAAACTCCGACCAAACGGTGAAACTAGGCAGCGCTGATCAAATATGAATCAATATTCTGTTACAGTAATGACTATTTCTCACCTCAAATGTTTTCAGAAACATCTTGTAGTGTAATGTTTAGCTGTAAAATGAGAAAGTTTGTGACCCGGCAGCCACGTTGAGATCAATTGAGGAAATACCAAGCACCGTCCACCAGCCGGAGCACAGCCAATAGGAACGCTCTCTCTGAAATTACCTGTGATTGGCCAAAAACTTGATTTTTTAAAGGTTGAAAACAGAGCCATGAGGAGATGCAGAAGTCTAGTTTTCTCTCAGAACACTTGAATTACAATATGCTGAAAGGTTATTATGGAATTTTCGCCCAACAATGCCAAAAACGTTTTGCCTACTGCAGGTTTAACAGGTCAAATTAGCTTGATAGTGAACTAATTTACACGCTTGGTTTTAATATGTATTTTGGTGTTCATGTTTTGTTGGTTGCAGTTGGGCACTTTCACACGCCATAGTCCATTTGGATAGTCCAAATCAGAGTGAAATTGATACTTCGTTTTCTGTTTAGTCTGGTTTGGTTTCACAGTACACAAATTAATGCAGATCAAATAAAAACATTGATCTGCTGAGAGGCGTGTACGAAGGAGCTAATTTATATTTTTTTTGTCTCAAGAGCTGCCATTTCTACACAGGGAGTCACTGACTTTGATGTATTGCTATCAAAGTTTTTTCACTGTGACTCGGCACTCATCTACTGTGCGAACGAATCCCTTCTCCTCCAGTTTATCTCAACTGACTTTATAAACGTCACTATTTTTGTGGACTTTATTTAGCATATTCTGTATGTTCTCTTCAGCCCAGATGTCAAGCAAACATCAGACTTCTGTAGAGGTCCAGGTCAGCCCACTCCCACTCATATTAACCTGTCATTTAACTGTGTCCATCTAAACAAATGCCAGTACAGACAGCCTGCATTTTGGCTCACTTGGAAAAAGTCCGGGACCACCTCTCGCAAACTGCCCAAAGCAACGCCACCAGGGGTTGAACTGCACCAGAGTTTGATTAAAACAGACTAAATGTTGGCTTGTGAAAGCACCCTTATCTCACCCTCTTCAACCCCTTTGACTCTCAGTGGCTCTGTCATTTTAAGTTCAAGCTGTGTGGACAAACTTTGCACAGAACATCATTTTAAATTGTAGTGTCCAGAGATACTACAGATGTCAAGCTAAAATAATATATACGAGAAATCTGATCATTTGACTTCAACACCATTATAATGTTGCTTTTCTTTAAACTTGATGGCAATTTTTCCATTAACTTCTTGTAGTTGCCTAACCTCAACCCTAACATAACATTATTTTGTCATGATCACAATCTTTTCCTAATCTTAAACAAGTACTATTACTTGCCTAAACTTCATCGTACTTTAAGGCGGCACATTAGTAAAAAAAACCTCAAGGGTTGTTTTAGAATGCACAAAAATTCCCTTTTTCGCTGTTTAGGTATAAGGACTTGAAATATCCTCCATTTGATGTAATGATGCATGAAAAAAATGGCATCTTAGGTTTTTAAACATAATATTTTAACTTTGAAGCTATTTTAAATGTACAGTGTGGAGGATTTGGCAACATCTGGTGGTGTGGTTGCAGATTGCAACCAACTGAGTACATCTCTGCTCACTCCTCCCTCTCCAAGACTGCGATAACGTGAGCCACCGTGTGCAAAACCGTGGTAACGCCTCTCTCAGAGGCCATCTTTACCATAATAACACTACTTTAGGAGCAACGGCAGTCAGGCGGCTGGCGGTACCATGGTTTCGCACTCTGTGGCTTACTTTACCGCAGTTTCACAAGCGTGTCGGAGAATTACGGTGGCCTTCAGGTAACATAAAAATGTGAAAGTCTCTCTCTAGAGGTGGTGTTTGGTTTGTCCGTTCTGGGCTACTGTAGAAACATGGCGAAGCAACATGGAGGACTCCATGAAGAAGACCCGCTCCCTATGTAGATATGAAGGACTCATTCTAAGGTAACGAAAACACAACATTTCTTAGTTTCAGGTGATTATACACTAACGAAAACATAGTTATGAATATTATATTCCATTTCTGCTAATAGATCCCCCTGAAATGTTACACACTGCTCCTTTAAACAAGTATTATTATTTGCCTAAACTTCACCATACTTTAGGGCGGCACATTAGTAAAAACCTTCAAAGGTTGTTTTAGGATGCACAAAAAATTGACTTTTTTGCTGTTTAGTTATAAGGACTTAAAATATCTTCCATTTGATGTAATGATGCATGAAAACATGGCATCTTAGGTTTAAACATAACATTTTAACTTAAAAGTGACTTTAAGAACACTTTAAGTATAAAATAGGGACTCTGCCCCCTGTATCTGAACAAGAATCTGTTGTTTCCTTAAATGTTATTCTTTAGATTTGTTTTACTGTTTAATATGCACTAAAAATAATAGTTGCAATTCTTCTCATGGATTCAATCATTTAGCAACAATGGCTCCATTAATGCCTTCCATGAAAAAAAGGTCTAAATCAGGGCTGTGTGATCTCTGTGAGTTATGGGAGGGGTGATGGAGGTTGCTGATAAGAAATGTTATCTCATAAGCTGTCATCTGTTGGAGCAATTTGCTGTGGGCCCTGTTAGTAATTAATCACAGGCGCCTGGTAATGCATTCATTTGATCTCAGAGAGATTCATCGTGCTGGACAGTGACCCTTGAAAGGTCAAAACCTCCCTGGTGTTGGTCATTCCTGTAGTTGCAGGATGCATGGGGGGGCTCCTCCAGTCAATACCAGTTAATCTCTATGCACATAATAAATGAGTCAGTACCAAGATTGAATTGAAATGTGTTCCCTTGACAATGTGCAGAAATAACTTTACCAAGGCGATGAATTGTGTGACCGGAAATACATCGCAATTAGTAAGATAACACTATATGTTTAATATCAAGTTGAATATTTTAATGAGAGATGTTACAGTATAGATACAGTGGCAAAAAGATTGTCGGTATTGGACTACTGGAAATGCTGGAAGAGCTCCTCAAAAAAGAAAACTCTGGTTTTGGTCAATTCTGTAAAAAGGCCACATACCGAGGTCCTGTATATTGTCTAGACACATTTCACACTATTGAGTAAATTTCTTTTTAGAAAACATGCTACAATCCATTCCACATTGTTGGAATTGCTGATGATGGGGCTTTGATTTGACCTCTTGGTGGAGAGGATGAAAGGTTAGAGTAAAGGAATGACTGCCAAATGTACTTGCATCGATTTATCCTCCTCTGTCATTCCTTTACCTGCCACTCACAATAGATGAAGTGATTTCTGGAATGTTGGGTTGGCAATTAATGAGAGAAGAAGAAGAGGTTGTTTTGTCCTGTACTACAGAGCGGGTTCAATATACCCAAGGTATCTTCTCCTTATCTGGCTAAACTAAACCTAACAACCGCGATCCCGAGTTTCTCAAACTGGCTATGAGCATGTTCACATAAAAGGGGCGGTGTTTGCAGCATGTGACCAATCGCAAACATGGACAACTCCACTGTCAGCAGAGTGGCAGATTTTGCAAAAGGAGAGCAAGTTATAATATTAGACAAATACAAAGAAGTTAAACACATAATCCAGGCTAAAAGCAACATAGTTTAAACTGCCACATGCAGACAGCTGGCATAAAAACACAGACTGTGTTGGATTGGGAGTAAATAGAAAATAAAAGATATACAGTATATAAAAACCTAATTCATATATATATATATATATATATATATATATATATATATATATATATATCTCATAGGGCTGTCAATCAATTAAAATATTGAATCATGATCAATCGCATGATTGTCCATGATTAACCGTGATTAATCACATATTATTTATCTGTTTAAATGTACCTTACAGGGAAAGTAGTCAAGTATTTAATACTCTTGACAAATATGCTTGCTTTATGCAAAATATGTATATATTCATTATTGGAAATCAATTAACAACACACAATAATGACAAATATTGTCCATAAAAACAATGCTCACATAATAACATGGCAAACTGCAGCCCAACAGGCAACAACAGCTGTCAGTGTGTCAGTATGCTGACGTGACTACAACTTGCCCCCAAACTGCATGTGATTATCATAAAGTGAGCATGTCTGTAAAGGGGAGACTCGTGGGTACCCATAGAACCCATTTTCATTCACATATCTTAAGGTCAGAGGTCAAGGGACCCCTTTGAAAATGGCCATGACAGTTTTTCCTCGCCAAAATTTAGCACAAGTTTAGAGCGTTATTTAGCCTCCTTCCCTACAAGCTAGTATGACATGGTTGGCAACAATGGATTCCTTAGGTTTTCTGGTTTCATATGATGAGCAAACTACAACCTTCAAAAAATTGATTGCGTTAAAGCGTTAAAGAAATTAGTGGCGTTAAAATGAATTTGCGAAACACGTTATTATCTTGTTTTCTCTTTTGGAGTGGCATTTGCAGACTACCTAATTAACTACTATATGACAACATGAAATACAGCAAATTAGTGCTGAATGCAAGACAGTGTTCTTATATAATAATTTGACGTTAGCAGCTGTTTGCATTTGTAAACCTTATGTCACGATTAGAGCCGCGAATACAACTTATGAGTCCTGCTCCTGCCATGGTTTGTATACTCCAACTGTGTGTCACGCCTCTTTTATACGTGCCGAAAAGACTTACACCGGTGTCTTCTCGCTTATAGCTCCTCCGGTAAGCCTCCTCGCTCCTTGAGATGCATTGAGACGAGGAGGCACAAAATCGAGAAATGAGAAGAACCCTAGGAATTAAAAAAGGAACGTTGCTCTTATTTAAAGGGGAAAGCATAGCGTGAAGTTTGTCACGGACAGCAAGCAGGAGAACAGCGGGGGGAAACAGGTGATCCTGCATGTAATGCAAATAGGTCAAGGTTGCCTGTTTGCTGTATGAGGTGTGTGTTGTGAGCAGGTGTTAAAAACGACACATTATGGCAACATAAGCACTAAGACCGTGTTCAGACAGCCAATAGCACTGCCACAAGCACACAGCCCTTTCGTATATTTCAATGAAAAGCAATGATGAATCTGACTCGACCATTGCCCCAACACAGTGCAACATTTTGTGACAATGCACTGCATTGACCAATCAAATAAGTACAAGAGCACTTTTCTGCTAGATTACTTTGCAACATGAATCGCAATCATTGAGACGGAGGATGAAATGACTTACCTGGACTTCTTGGGCTGCATTTTATCTTCTTACCAGTACCCATAAATACACACCCACACCAATACATGTATCTTCACATCTTTTTTAAAGGTATAGTTCAACTTTTTGGATAGTATGCTTATTCCCTTTCCAGCAGAGAGTTAGATGAGAAGATTGATACCACTCTCAAATTTGTCTGTTGAATATAAGGCTACAGCCGGTTAGCTTAGCTTAGCTTAGCACAAACGGAGGAAAACAGATAGCCTTGCTCTGTCCAACAATTAAAAAATCTGCCTACAAGCTTAATAAACACATTATATATTTTTTTTTAATCCTGTGTAGAGTGTAAAAATGACCATTCACGGTTTTACGGAGGGTTATGTCACAGACTATTTCTTGACTCCAGGAAGTTGCCGCTCCTGGCCAAGAAGTAGCCCAGCACATAGACCCTTGTGCTGGGCTACTTCATTTCATATTTTAGTTGAGTACAGATTAAAGAAACCAGATAGCATGTTATTTATTAACCTTTAGAGATGCTTGTAGACACAGATTTTGTTACCTTCGGACAGAGCCAGGCTAGCTATTTCCTAGGGATGTCACGAGAACCGATACGATGATAGAAAATGCATTTACGATGCAGAAAACTTACTATCAATGCGTCGCACCCTGTTTTTCCCCTGATAATGGTACATTGCGAACGACAAATCTGTGTTGAAATTGGCAGGACGTTAACTATTAGCTCCGTGCAGGTCTGTGATGCTTACCAGCTGCTAACAGCTAACGTTATAGGTCTTGGGAGGTTGCCATTAATTTACATTATGATGCATTCATGCTCTATTCAAATGAGTGTTGGGTGAAGGTAAATTATAATGTTGTCATGATGTGTTCAAATGTAATCTTGTAAAATGTAGTTTTTGGAAAGAAATATGAATAAATCCAGTTGTTTGAAGGAGATGTTTTCAAAGCAGTATAAAAAAAAAATAGAGATGGAATTATGGCCTCTTTAACTTCCTAACAAAAAACAATATGCAAATGGTAATAAAAGAGTGTATGTTGAAGTACATGGGATTTATTGTTTTACCTTTTTCTTTTTTTTACCATGGTATCGAATTGGTATTGAGAATCGTGTAATTTCACTGGTATTGGTATCGACTACTTAATTTATGGTTTCGTGACATGTCTACTATTTTCAGTCTTTGTGCTAAGCTAACCGGCAGCTGGCTGTAGCCTTATATTTAGCGGACAGATATCAGAGTGGTATCAACCTTCTCATCTAACACTGTCAGAAAGTGAATAAGCATATTTTCCAAAATGTGTAACGTTAATTTAACACAATGTCAATTTTGGTATAAATGCCTGCTAAAATTGCTAAATCTGCAGCTTTACGATGTGGAGCAAAAGATAGATCTGTACAGTGTGCTGCTGTGATTCATTTTTTTGTATCGATTATCTGATTTACTAACTCAGTTAAATCAGGTCTACTTTGATATCTGTCACGCGGCTGCCAATTGTCTGGGAATGCAAGCCAAGTGAACTCAACGGAGCGCAGCCGATTTGTGTGATGCTACTTCTTTTGAGCCGGCTGCATGAAATATGGGGTCAAACCTGTGTTTTCCACAGTCCACATCATCATTTGCTGGTCTATTTGTGCTCCGCTTGCCGTCCACCGGCTGTGCTGTTATGTACCGAGCCTCTTGATAGGACCATGTTGATCCAAGTCTGACAGCAAATCAATAAATTGTATTCCCTTAGCATCAGTGTTGGTGGATATAAAGAATGTCTTTTGAGCTCAGTCTTACAACATGAAAGGGGTCGACATGTAAGGAGTGTCGGTGTGGTTTAACTTCTCCAGACTTTGGTATAAATAAACAACAAAGTGGTCACAGGGCTTAGTAGGAGATTTGCTCCTGTGCAGTATTGGATTTTTTTGCTACCACTGTGTTTATATTTATTCAAAGATAATGAAGTCCTTTTCTTATGTGCCCTTTTATACATGCAGTATGTGCAATTTTGACGTATTTCCTCCCACTTGCCGATGCAGATCCTCTGTGACTGATATACAGCTCTGCTTGGCCATGCTATTTGCAGAAAATATGGAATAAGCACATAAAAATACAGCAGAAAATAGTGCTTCCCTAAAAATTGTGATGTTTACGTTTAGTCCAATAATCCTTGTTTTTTTACTTTGAGTTTGAACGCTTACTCGTGGCTTAAAAACTTCCCAAGTATCCTCATCAATATGCAAATTTCTTGTTATGGCCATTGAGCTCAGAGGACTGAGGGGGCCGAGATTTGGCTGCACACTTTATATCTACAGCTTCAACCTTTAGCTCATCTTGTTTTGACACCTACAGTGTCAAAACATTCCCTGAAGTCAAATGTGCAGCGGGCCAATTAAATTCCTCACTAAGACTGTGTGGTTATCAGGGCATAACCCCTGTGTGAGTCTGCGTTTTGTAGTCTGCTGAAGTCTCTCTCTGCACCCTGCCAAGAGCCTGGCAGTGAGGCAAAAGCAGCACAGAAGGTGATCAGCCTCATAGATCTGCACCACAGGGGTCGTACACTAAGAGCCAGAGTGAGCCTCCGTCTTTGCGTCGACATCAGTCCCCAAAATCAACTCACAAACACCCACCTGAAAGTTGTCTCACCTCTTTATGGCACTTTGCCTCTCTTCTTTATGCTCTTAATCTACCTGTGTACCCACCCCTCCCCCCTCCTTCCTCCTCCTCAGCCTGTCTAACCCTGTCTATCTCTTCCTTTCTACTCAGGCAACTCGCACTCCGCTGATCCTTGCGTGTTCAGCTGTTAAATCCGAGCAGTTCGCCTGTTAAATTCCAGCAGTTTGTGAAACATGACAGTAAGATTTTGCAGAGGGCTCACTTTGATTACGACTCCTACAGAGGAAAACACTTTGTCAGGTCCTCTTTTTTTTCTCCCCCCGTTTCCGTCAGATAAATGTAACAGGGCCACTGTGCTAATATGTGGCGCTTCTGACGAGCAGCAACGCCACACTGAGGCTCTCAGTCAGACAGAAACTCTTGCAACAAACGTTTCTTTTTTTTCTCTGGAGGTTTTCTGGCACCAACAGAGCCCTTTTGAGATTGCAGCAAGTGTCTGTAATCATTTTTGTTTGCGGCTTTTTCTTTCCATTTCATACGGGTGTATTCATTAAATAGATTATGCTGTGCAGTACTTGACATACAGTAGTTGGCGAAGCGATTTCAACCTCACACCAGCAAGACCAAGACAAGCTGTGAATTTCTCTCAGAACATTTTCAAAGCCTAACCACCTAACCCAGAGTGCCATCCGTATTGTAAGCCTCAGCTGGATGAACAATAATGAACGGGAGTCGTACTTTATGATTTTTTTTTTTTTTTGCGTGTACTATGTCTGCTGCTGCACCCTGGCCTCGAGTTCATTGCACTTCAATACCTCTGTTCAATAGAGACAAATACAAGCAGATAACTCGAACCACACAACTAAACAGTCGTTTGATGTGGTTCAGAGGTGTGACTGCAGAGATGAATGGACCCAGTAGTGGTCAACCTCAGTCATTCATTCGATACAGTAATGAGTCTGAAGCTGTTACCGCGGTGGACACTGGATGGTGAAACACAAGGTTGATGAATGCAGCAGTGATACAGTCTCAACAGAAGAACTAAGATGAAAGTCAAGCTTTCATCTTGGTATGTTTGTTACTTTCCTATATTTTTTTGCCATTAACTGGAAGGGAAAATAGGTCAATGCAAAAAGAGTTTCATGTAATTGTAAATTTTAAAAAATATACCAGTAATTCTATCCTCTCATTTCCCCATCTATGCTTTTACCAAGTGCGTCACTCGCATCCTTGTGTTCACTGATTACTACTAAAAAAAAAAGACCTTTGTTCGGTAAAATCCACATGGTCACGCCATTTAAATCCAGGGAGAATAATGACATATTTATTCAGATAGCGTTTACCAGGGTCAGTTCACTCATTAGCCTGGTGGAAATAAAATTATATATCTCCGTTCAAAGGGATAATGATCAGATGTCAATGTTGGAAGCGCAAAATCATGATTTTAGAAAGCAGTTAATCGGCTTAAAAATCATAAAAATAAAAACCGTATCCGCATCTCGGCAAACAAATAGAAGCAAGATAAGAAAATAAATGGCAAACCAATATTTAGACCGTATGTAGGTATTTTATTGTTATTAATCATGGATGTAATTGAATGAGTTAAATCAGCATTTATACACATATTCTTTGGACTGTTTATCACTTGAATTCTTTTGACTAATTAAGACCCAGATGTCTCGCCGAGGCTTTCCGCTGCCAAACAGATTTATCTAATTAATATGTGAGCTGCACATTTCGATTGAGTGTGAAAGATACGGACGGCAACTCCGGGAAGAAGCACAATACCTCCAACAAATGATGTAACAAGTCATTAAAGCTCTTGCATAGTTAATATGAAGCGCATCCTGCCAAATGGTACGTTAGGAGTAGGTGTTAAGATGATAGTACAATAGGAATTTGTAAAATCTGACACCTTTTTTTCTCTTAATCACATTCTATTTTTAGTAAGAGTTGATATGGCTACCAAAAATACCATTATAATGTTCAACAGCCTTCGAAATTAAATTATACTTGGTTTAGGGCTGCCCCCTCTCAGTCGATTAGTCAACTAATCTGTCGTTTTGGTCTTAGTCGAGTAAGATTTATTTAGTCGTTTTTTATGCTTTTTTCATGCTGAATGACTTATTTCCAAGATACATATGAGCACATCTCTGGTAAACACTGGTAAAGATTTAAAGTGGTGCTTTTGTGTGATTCTTTGTGGAGAAACTCAGTTTTACAGATCTGTCGATTAAATCAATTAATCGATTAATCGCGCGTTAAGGCCGTGACACACCAAGCCGACGGTCGGCTGTCGGCCTAGTTTTTGCGGTCTGTCCCGCACTGTCGGCTCTAGTCTGCCCGTGTCGGAGTTTTTTTGGCCGATTAAACATATTGAATCGGCGCCGCCGCCTGTCGGTGAGAGAAATCACTCTGACTGGCTGTTCAGTTTAAACAAATCACTGCACGAGAAGAGAAACAGAAGTGAGGAAAGCAAGCCAACGAGTAATGTCAAGAGGAAAAACACAGAAGGCTCTTCTCATTTTTCATCTTCATCACATCTGATCATTCTAATACACAGATATTTTCACGACATGGCCATCTGGAATGAAGCTAAGTTGTGAGAGTGGTGTGAAAAACGCCGCTTTGTTTCACATACGTACGTTATCATAACAACAGTTTTTATAGCCGCCGTCCTCGGTCTTCCAGTTTTCATTTTTTGAATGACAAATACAAACTACCGCCGCCTGCTGGTGTGGAGAGTTATTTCATCTCACGTAGGCGCAGAGCGTACTTGGTAGTTGGCCGTCGGTTGTAGTCTTTGCGGTGTGTTCGAGTGCAACTTTTTGGCCGAGACAAAGGAGACGTGAGGCGACGCAACTGGTGGCCTTCATCGCCGCTAGTTCTTTGATGTCGGCATGGTGTGTTCCCAGCTTTAGTCGACTAAGAATTTTTGGTTGAGGACGGCCTTTGTTCGGTTACTGTAAATAAAACACTGTACCATTTAAATGACAAAACCATAATGTAATCTATCTTTGAACTATGATTAAATTGTGGTGAAGTGTAAAATATTATAATCTTCTAGAGACGGGTAAATATTTGAATCATTAAAAGTGTTTTAAATAAATTATCATCACTCTTGGCAGCTTCAGCCCATTAAATGAGCCCCCTATCCTTGAGAGGTGGTGGTCAGCTCCCATCTCACTTTAGTTATAATGAGCATGGAGGTGCAATGAGAAGCCTTGTTAGATAAATGACACCAAATATCTGTGAAGGTGACTAATAGCACATGATATAACTGTACAGTCTGGCATATGGCACGTCGGAGCAGGATAAGGCTCCTGCCACAAATTGTCTCATCACTTCACTTTAACTGGGCTGTCGTGACTTCACAGCTTAATTGAAGTGATTTCAGGTGTTTGGTTACACATGTGACAGACAGAGGAAGTGTCTTGACTGAAATCAGCCACCTTCTATTATAAATATCCCCCCGAGCCGTCTCCACTGCCTGTGTTGAACTCAGATAAGATGTAAGTGTGACACCTAGTGGCACTGACAGTCATAACGTCTTGTATTTATAACAGCCCTTCATGGGAGAAAATGCAAATTAATCATATATGATTAGTGACACGTAAATCATTTTAAACAATACATGATTGCCGTCGCTTTCATGAATACATCACAATAAATTTGAATTTGAATAAGGCCTGTTGTAAGCAGAAACACACTCATATTGAGTGACTTAATTAATCACAAACCAACCTAAATTCCATATATACATGACCTGGTTTGTGCTTTCCCGAGACACACAATGAAGATATTACTTTGCCATGTGCTTTCATTGCAACTAGAATATCTCGCACAAGTCATTTAAAGCTATAAATCCTGAGGCCAAAGTCAACAGGGGGTTAAGAAGTTGCTGTGCTCCGCGTTCTTGGCAGCTGAAGGCACCACTCCATATTGAACTCAGACGGAGCCAAGTGTCCTCAGACTCTCTGGTGGAGGGTGAAAACACCCTATCTGGAGAGATTGTTTTCACAGTATGCCGAAAACTAATTACAAGCAATAAATTAATTTCACGCTACTGCTTTAGAATTAATTGCATCTTTACAGAAGTGACTGGAAGTGATGGCTCAAGCAGCTCTGATAAGGGTGGACACACACAAAGTGGTCTATTGAATTACGTGGCTTATCAGTGCCATTGCTTTACATAGGGATGCGCCTGATAATCCTCAAAGAAATTATACCAAACTCTCATTTGTTGTCCTTTTAATTGCTGCAAAGGTATTTTTGCCTTGCAGCTCCCACGGCACACACACACACACCATATGTTAGGACAGCTGATCATGTTGTGTTGAGCAGTAGGCCTTTACAGGAAGGTTTCATTTGCACTATGTTTTGCGTGAAATGTAAGTCAGTGTACAGTAGGGGTGTTAGAAAATATCTAAAAAAATATATATTTATATAAAAATATCCATCCAAAGATGAACTCAGTCAATACTTTATTTAAATTGCAAAGAGATGCGCCCCCTCAGTGTATGTGCCCTCTCAAAGTAGTGCTATGATGTTGGATGTTACAGGGGCTGTGATAAATGCAGATATAACTGTTCTGATTGCATAGAAACGTTTTTTTTTAACTCAGATTTTATGCATATGGTGGCGTGTTCTTTATACTATGACAGTTTTCCTAGATTTTAAAAAATATATATAGCTATATATAGCTTCAGCCTACACTTTTCGATAGATTTGTTTTTCCTATTTTATTTAATGTAGGGCTGTCAAAGTTAATGCGATAACGCGTTAACGCAAATTCGTTTTAACACCACTGATTTCTTTAACACATTAACGCAATCAATCTTCCGGAGATCGTAGCAGGTTCAATTTTAAAGCTAGAGTGAAGATACTGGTATCATATGAAACTAGAAATGCGCTAAATTTTGTAATTGTAATTGCCATTTTCAAAGGGCTCCCTTGACCTCTGACCTCAAGATATGTGAATGTAAATGGGTTCTATGGGTACCACGAGTCTCCACTTTACAGTCATGCCCACTTTATGATAATCACATGCAGTTTGGGGCAAGTCATAGTCAAGTCAACACACTGACACACTAACAGCTGTTGTTGCCTGTTGGGCTTGAGTTTGCCATGTTATGATTTGAGCATATTTTCTATGCTAAATGCAGTACCTGTGAGGGTTTATAGACAATATTTGTCATTGTTTTGTGTTGTTAATTGATTTCCAATAATAAATATACATACATTTACACTCCCATGTTGATAAAAGTATTAAATACTTTCCAAATCTCCCTTTAAGGTACATTTTGAACAGATCAAAAAATGTTTTTGGACAATCATGCGATTAATTGCTATTAAATATTTTGAATCGATTGACAGCCCTAATTTAATGCGCTGTTGTTATCTTTTTTTAATTATGTGCATTCCTTGCAAAACATTGTTAATAAGGACCAAAATAAATTACTACTACTGTATTGAATTGTAACCCCTGTATCATGATACACATTGTATCCCCAGATTCTTGCAAATACACAGCCCTAATGTACAGTAGTGAAAGAGTGAGGTCAAATGAGGCATCTCATCATACAGTATAAGATTTGCTACCGGCATGTCAAACTATTTCCTCCTCGATACTCAGTTTGAACTTCCATGACACATTTCACACCCATTGAATGGTACGCGTCTATAAATAACCTGTGTGTCAAATGATTTTTGCTGTTCAAGTAACTCCGAGGTCTTAGGGCTGTGTCAGCACTTTGACCAGTTCATTAGTGTCAACACAGCAGAGAGCATGAACTCTCATATCCTCAACA
Source organism: Sebastiscus albofasciatus (assembly GCA_916701655.1). Taxonomy (NCBI): domain Eukaryota; kingdom Metazoa; phylum Chordata; class Actinopteri; order Perciformes; family Sebastidae; genus Sebastiscus; species Sebastiscus albofasciatus. The sequence continues at coordinate 100,555 of CAKAOI010045073.1, read as the reverse complement.
TGTTAAATATCTGACCCATAGTAAACATGGTAGAAATGTGTTTCCAAACATTCCTAGGAATTTGAATTATTGCAGCAAAATGCATACACAAAAGCTTTCATTTCTGCAGAGGATAGTAATTAAAGAGAAAAAAAGAGTGTTTATCGGTGAAATAGGGGTAATAGAGCTGCCGTCTTTGCTTCGAGTGCCTTCTTTAGATATTTGGGTTAACTGCTTATTTTCATTATTTTGAGTTAAGTGACTTTTCAAGATTCTCCTAATTGGCCCCGGTGGGATTTTGAGCAAAAACCCTTGATGTTCCCATCTCGTTCACATCCTCCCATAATTGTGACAGTATTATTGTAATCTGTGCAGATAATATTGTTGTATTTTTAACAAGATTCCAGTGTTTGATCGTGGCGAGAGACCGGTTTCATTCCAAGATTTAATTTCCCTTTTTTTTCTGCTGGTCTCTGTTGTCATCTTTGATACTCATCACCACAATCACATGACAGATGGTCCTTTCTGGACCCTCTAATTATATTTCCAGCTTCAGATTTGTAATTCATCACACTGATGCGTGATCTGCATGCTATCCAAACAAAAGTTGGTGAATTGTTTTACGAGCACCAACGTTTTTTTTTTTATATATATTATCTGTAAATTAATAATCCATAAGCCAAAGCGTAATAACTAAGGCATAATCACATGATTGTCCATGATTATCGCAATTAATTGCAAAATGAATCACTCATTTTTTTATCTCTTCAAAATGTACATAATGCATGTAAGGGAGATTTGTCAAGTTTTTAATCATCAACATGGGAGTGGGCAAATATGCTTACTTTATGCAAATGTATGTATATATTTATTACTGTAAATCAATTAACAACACAAAACAATGACAAATATTGTCCAGAAATCCTCACAGGTACTGTATTTAGCATAAAAAAATGCATAAATCATATCAATCAAATCATAACTCAAGCCCAAAAGGCAACAACAGCTGTCAGTGTGCCAGTGTGCTGACTTGACTATGACTTGCCCCAAACTGCATGTGACTATCATAAAGTGGGCATGTCTGTAAAGGGGAGACTCGTGGGTACCCATAGAACCCATTTTCATTCACATATCTTTAGGTCAGAGGTCAAGGGATCGTTTTGAGTATGGCTAATCTAGCGTAGATCACAACCAGGTTGTAGCTAAACTTTGGTGCAACAGAGCATTGTTGTCATAGGCACTGTTGTCATGGAGAAAATTACATAATTACAGGAAAGGCACAATGATACTGTTTATGTGCACCGACATGATCTGCCTGAGGTAAATATTAGCTAGGAGGTGAGGAGCTTGGCAGTGACGTTGTGCCCTTCATATTGTGCAAGCTAAAAGTACCACACCCAGTAAATCATTCACCAGAGTACACAGAGAGACCGGGCACAATGAACAACTGTTCTTGCTCTAACATTTTGTTCTAACATTCTGCCAAGGTACAGAGTCAAAGCAGTACGAGTACTTTTAATTTCACAAGATGATACTGATAAAAATCATGCTGTAACATGAGATCAAAGCCGTAAACAAAGCCTTTAGGGCATATAGTGGCGTTACAGTTGACTTTAAAATACTTCTAACCTGTTCGATAACAATATCATTTTATAAATCTTATTTGGAAATACTATTAAATTAAACTGAGACTTATATAAATGTGTTACAGTAGAAACATTCTTTATTTACCATGCAAAATTACAACTTCAACAACTTAATATACACACATGGGAATGTCATGGGAATGATTCCCTTTTTAATTAGCAGGTTCAAGGACATTCTTTTTGTTTAGCTTTTGTGTGTCTGGTCAGGCAATGTCAGTAACACCTCACTCATCACATTCACGCCCTTGTGCTGACTTTCACAGGATTACTGTCAGTATGTCACAACAACCTCGATGACACACAGGGCTGAAGCTACGCCCAGTCAACGGTCAAGAGCTGCAGAGGAATGTGTTTGCACAAATACTTACTAAACCAGTGGAAGACAGTCAACATTATTGTTCAAAACTGATAAATAATTCTAAGCTTGTAATTTGAAATGAAGTATGTTCATGTGAAATATTAAAGCAGGCAGTTGTGTTATTGTCCTATTTCATTTAGGTAGTTTATTTTTCTTTAAAAAATATATCAAAACTAAAAAAACTTAGCAAGGAATTTAAATTTAAGCCACACAAATGCTAAATTACATCATTTACTGTGAACACAATAACCAAGATACCCAAAGTTGTTACTCATACAGTAGATAGAAAACCCCGCAGCCCTTCACTGCACATATCAATACAACTACCATTGTGAACCCTCAAAACCAGCCCCATGTGACCTTCAACGAGGAGAAGCAGGTAAAGCCAATGGATGAATGGATGGTTGGGAAACCAAGACTCTAAAGGCAAACAACACGTAACACGCGACACAAAGTATGTACAACCGACTGCATAGTTTTCAGTGCAAGAGACTTTTGCCAAAAAGCAGCAAAGAAAAAGAAAACCTAACAACAACAAAAAGTGATAGCAGAGCAGTGCGCACACACTGACGCCACCTGCTTGTTCTTTTTCTCATTCATGTTCAGGGGCACACCAAGCATTCAGATCCCAGGCCTTTTCCACATCCTGCTCAGTGAAAAGTAAACACCATTCTTTTCTGAGCTTCATTGTTCATGTCTTGCTGCAGACGTCTCCTAGAGTTTTGAACTTTGGTCCGAGCGTGTTTAGGAAGTCAAGGTTATCGTTGTCGTCAGTGTCGCTGCAGCATCCCACAGAGCCAGCTGCAGAGCCCACCCCCTCGTACCCGTAGGAGTGGATGATGTCGTCGGCGTACCGTCCGTCCCCGTCTGTAACAAAATAGTCCAGCTTCTGCAAGACAAAATGGAAGGTAGAGGAAGCGTGTTATTACTCAGTGTGGACTAAGCCTGAGCGATAGGATGGGAGATACTACACCATGTGATAACACAACGCTGCTCAGGATATGACTGGCAGTCAGATATTACACAGAGAAATAATATCTCTCACCAAGAAGTTGAGAAATAATAAAGTTTACGGAGGATACTATCACAGCTTAGAGAACAAGATTATATTGCACAGGAGAGTTAGCTAGGCTCTCACAGATAAAAAAAAAAAAAAGTTATTAAACCTCAGAGAATGGAAGGTGTACACATCTGGACACATTTAAATCTGCCAAGGATTCTCACTTTTTGTGCTTCCTTCCACTCTTAAGGTCTTTACACACCAGGGGCGCGACAAATAAACGACGTGAAAATGCGGAATACTCGCCTATTATATGTCTAGGGCTTTTATTTTGAAAGGTAAGAGCGGAAGAAGTGGATCTGATCTGCGCTGCGTTTCTCAAGGTTTAAAGGAGTAATGCTGTGTTCAGACCAAGAGCGAAGCAAATTTTCACCTCGCTTTATTCGCGAGTTGGACCGCTGGTATCATTTGTGTTCATTCGCGCTAGACACGAAATGAGAAGGAGCTTGTCTCTGTAGATACCGACAACATTTCTTTCTACCATTTCTGCCATCAACCATGGAGGAAATAACCACTGTTGCTGCTTTGTACATGTTGTGGAAGTCCACACACATACAGTGACATTGACTGTATCTATCTAACTTTTAAAATGCTTGTTTTCTGAATGGAGTTCGGATTGATCAGTGTCAGGCTATACTAACACTGTAACTGCTCCATCAACACAACATAACGTCATCTAGGCATAAATACGGCAGCAACGTTTCAACCGTAGACAGTCTGTGGTTTATACACATACATTTATATACAGAGTTTCGCCCGGTCTCTGTACAAATATGATGTACTATCGTAGCTCTGGGTGACCACAGACGATTCTCAACGGTGATAGGCTTTCGCGAAACAACATCACGCAAATTTCTAGCTTGGGCTGAAATATTTCAACTCCCACGAATACGCAAATTTCGTGTCGCCCGGCACGAATTCGCATCTATTCGCCTCTTTGCATTGACTTTGTATGTAATCACGATGCAGGAAAACTTCACTTAGCTCTTGGTGTAAACACACTATAATAAAGTTTGCTGTCTTGGTTCGGACTACATAGCCTCCGTGTTGTTGTTTCATAAATGTAAGAGCAACTCAACGCATTCTGCACAAGGCGATTGGTTGACGCCTTTATTAAAGCTCAGAAAAATTTCTAAAAACTTGTTCTGAAAAAAATGTACATCACTTTTTTGCCATGTAATATTCGCGATCTGTGTGAAAGTATTAAGTTGGAAAAAAATATATTGACGTACGGATTAATCGCATGAAAAAAACGCCCCGTTGTGTAAAGGCCTTTAGACACCTCTTTTTTGTTGTACTATATATATATATATATATATATATATATATATATATAACTAACTATAAAACTATAAGTAACTATAAAACAACATTACCTGGTGTAGATAGCGGCCATTTGTTAACCAGTTGTGAAGAAAAGCTGTGTCCTGGGCGAGATATCTGCTGTCAAAGCCTGCACCGTTAAGTTGACCCATAAGTTGACCTCCACCTACCGACTGAGTAGCATACTGGTTATACTGGCTGTTTTGGAAGTAATTCTGCATATCGGATGTGGTAATATTGGTCGTGTACATCCCGTTGTCATGTATGCTTTGGCCTCCCATTGTGCTGGTGCTCTTGTTCCCAATCCCTCCTGCATTCACCAAAGAACCCTTAACAGTGCCCTTCACTGTTTGTTCAACTGCTGTAGTGGGAACCGTGATGAGACTCGAATCCTGTAGAGAAAAACAATAAAACAAAAATGAGCAATCAAGTAACAATTAAATAAATGAAGCAAAAGAGGAAAAAGAGAGAAAAAAATAAGGTTTCTTTACAAGGGTATGAACCAAGGCAAAGCCTTCATTATTATGTCCTTACCACTTCTTCCCCTGGGGACTCGGTGTTTGATTTGAGCAGGATTCCACCACTGTCTGCTTCGTCTACAAGCTGCATCTTCTCTCTCTCTGTCACGCAGAAAAATGCAAGCAGTAGGCCTGCAATAACAAAGCAAGTGTGTTAGAAATTAATGCCCATGGAGCGCATTTTATAACAAACAGTGTTCTATGTGTGGTAGACATCACACGAGTGAGCATAATGGAATTATACACTGTGTAATAATACTACCACATAACATTGCTCTGTGCCCAATATACAATGCATAATTCAGAGACAGAACCTCTAAGTTTCTATCACTCTTCTCGCACTTTTACACATGCATGAGCACAAAATTCCTGTTTCATTATCTACACAGTGTAGCTTCACAATTCTGCTGGCAAGAGTATAGCAGTGGGGGACTCACAGAGCAGTAGGAGGAGAGCCAGAGGCAACAACATAGCCAGTAAAGCCAGTGGCCCCAATGATATAGAGCTTTGGTTGTCCAAGCAGATTCCATTCGCGCATTGGCAAATCCTCACTTTCGCCGTCTGCGTTTTGCCATTGCCCTGCAGATCTATAATGTCCATGGGAACGTCGTACATCCCTGTAGGAAGCTCTTTCATCTGCTTCAACGTGGCTGCTGTGTCTGTGGAGGAAACAAATGTAAATATGAAGTTTCTCTGAGAAATAGTAAACACAACGCTGTGCAGAACACTTTAAACTTGAATTTAATTTTTCAGGACAGATCAAAGTACTGTACTTAGGTATTTTCATTTTCTGCTCATTTATAGCTTTTTTTTTATTCTAACTTTTTTACTTTGCTATATTTTAAAGGCAAATTTAGTTTTTTCTGCACTACTTTAATTTGACAACTATAGTACAAAACAAAAAATGAGCCCTTAAAATATGTTATAAAGTAAACTACCTGCATCAATAGAGTGCTCCAGGGATGACGTATTTTTGTAGGCCAACCAGGAAGTTAGCATCGCCCTGGGTTCCCAAAAATCCCCAAAAAGCCAATGGGATTTTTCCATTGTGTTTTGCAGAATCAAAAAGCTAACATTAGGCTATAAACGAACTACACCAAGGTCACGTGAGCGCGAGTATACACAACAAGACTGTAAAGGTATATGAGTGGGCGTGATGGCGTTTAGTAGTCCAATTAAGCCACTTGTTGGCAACCGCCTTTCTTAAGACACATAAAGGCTTCAAAATTCACAAGTGGGGTATTTATTGACATATTTCACATCGTAGAGCAAAACGTTAAAATCTCTTAAGCTTGTGTTAACCACAGACCTTATTTTAGGCATTTAACTAAAAACCCATTTAAAAAATGTATTATGCTGTAAAATAACTAATGAGTCATTCTGCTGCATGATAAGTACTTATACTTTTCAAACTATTAGTACATTTTGCAGGTGATACTTCTTTACTTAATAGATTAGATTAGTACGATTTTGAATGTAGGACTTTAACTTGTAATGGCGTATATGGCAATACAGTGTGGTATTGCTACTTTTACTTAGATAAATGGTCTGAATTCCTCTTCCGCCACATGTTGGTATCAGCCTCAAAAAATCATTATCAGTCAAGCTGTAAACAATCAACTTTATGCCTGACTCTGGCTCGTTCACTGGCCATTGTGTAAGTGATTTATTTTGATAGCTTTCACAAGAAAAGTCAATATTTCGATGAATAACTACTAGAGGCTTGGGTTATGCTGTGTAAGTAGTTTGCGCATTTCTTACAGAGCTTTTACAGATGTTTTTCGATAATGTTTTGCCGTTGTTAAACATGTCTCCAGTGTTGTTTTGTATTTTGTATTCTTAAAAAGATGTAAATCAAATAAAAATACATCCACCTACCATTAATTTTAATCAAAGACCATTTGCCATCATCATCGCTGTGCGGCAAACTAAAGCTGAATGGGGAAGAAAAGGGTCTCCGGTCTTTGTCTTCAGCCACAACCAGCACAGAACCAAGCTCTCCTTCCTTCTCACACAACACCATCTCGGGGGTAGGGAGAATCGGCATGTTGTCGTTGACGTCCTCCACCAAAAGCATGACTGTTCCCGTTCCCGTCTTGGAGCCTGAAATACACGAGAATTACATGATATGAGACAAAACAGGGCATGTCGACACTAGAAAAAACTGGATAGACCGATTTGGTTGTGTCCTGACATCACTTTGGAAATCTCAACAAGCATCTGGGATATGAGCCCAATTTTCACCATCACATCTGAGAACTGTGAGTCATTGTGAATGACTCGTCTTATCACATCGTGTCAACAGGTGCTGTTGGGTGAGACAAAAGTCAAGACATGATGATTGTTCAGACAGATACCAGCGAGGGTGGGGCTGCTGTTCTTAATAACTTTGGGCTAGTGTAACAATACCGCCAAAAGGCGTGAAGGTGACGTCTGTGTCGATTTGACATGCAGACTACACACTTTCCCACCTACACACTTTTCATTTTTCTTGGTGAAAGTCTGATGGATATTTACCAAACCCAACGGAGACAGAGTGAGTTTGAAAAACAGGTTATAGATGTGAGTAAAGAATTAGTCAGCGTCTCAGTGTTGAGGCCCGTGTTTGCTTCATTAGTCAAGTGGTTATAAGTTTCAGCAGAAATTATGGAAGTACGGGATATATACTTGAACGTATGCTCTTATCTGAGCAATATAAGTATGTTTTTTTGTGTCATAATAATGGCTTGGGTTCTGTATGTAGTCTTATAGAAGTCATGGAAAAGGAAATGTACAAGCAACTTACTGGCATCAACAACCCTCATCGGGATGCTGTAAAATCCATCTACGAGAAACGGTGACTCTCTGTCAATTGTGTTTGTAACCCTCAGCTCTCCGTTATTTCTGTCGATACTGATCCAGGAACCTGGGTCTTTGTCCTTGTAATACCTGAGAGAGGGTGGAAGAAAAAGTACTGGTGTATTAGGAGCACATTCTTCAGTTCAGCAGTGAAAGTCTGCCCTCCAGTGTTTAAGAGAAGTAACTTGAGTTGGGGGCTTGAGCAATAGCTGCAGTTGTGTCTGTTATCAGCCAATCTGTACCACAGGAAAGCAAAATATAAATATAAGATCGCTTACTTGAGGCCGACGCTGCTCTTGGTCTCAGGATCCAGAGCTGTGTAACTTCCTATCAGCGTGCCGTTTGGTGTGTTCTCTTTGACAACGATAGTGATAGTAGGAGCCGAGAACGCTGGACCCTCGTCTTCATTGAGGACATTGATGTCCACGGGGATGGACAGCCATTGGGCCGAGGTGCCAATCAGCTCAGCTTGATTACGTGCCAAAATCTCAAGTTTTACATTTTTGTTCTTCTCATAATCTAAGGGCTGGAAAAACAGGAAGTGAGTGTATTGTAAATACAAATTTGTCGTCAATACTGTGTTATAAATCTTGACTTTCAATTACTATTACTATTATTATTATTATTACTATTATTATTAATAATAATAATATGAAATCTCACTCACCTTTGAGACATAGAGAAGCCCCTCGTTTGTTTTGGGGTCAGTATCGATTCTAAAATTTCCATTTTCATTTCCTTTAACGATGACAAATTTCGAAATCCAGTTTGGTGTGTTTACTAAATCGTTGTCTTGAATGGGAATTCGGAGGATAAGTATTTCTTTTTCGTTTTCTTTGACATTGGCTGCATACTAAAGGAAACAAAAAGTGTGTTACTTAAATTAGACAACCAAGACAACAAGTTCAAAACACACTGATAACACTAAGACTTTATATAAAATGCACCTGTTGTTTCATTTTATTGTCACAAAACTTTAAGATGTGATTTCAAGATGTGAAATCTGTTTGAAATTGCTTTGCACTTACAGACGTGTTTTTGGAAGTCGGTGGATTGTCGTTGATATCACCCACAGTAATGGTTGCTGTTGCTGTGTTCGACAGACCAGTTACTGCACCGTCCAAATCTTGGATTTTTATTGTCACCAAATGCTTGTCTTTTGACTAGAGACAAAACGTGATAAAAAGGTAAATAACATGTTAAGATGAGGCAAAGGAGCAAGAACATTTTTGTGTTCCAAAGTATGACGCTGGTGCTCACCTCTCTGTCCAGGGTGTTGGTTACCGTGGTGATGACACCTGTGTCTTTATTGATGGCAAACAGGTCTAATCCTGTCAAGAGAGTATACTTGATCTTGACATGGAGGGATCCTGGTTTGTCTATGTCGGTACCATTCACCATCCCCACCACTGTCCCTGTGGTGGAAAACATAAAGTTTATTCTCACCCACACTGAAGATCAAATACCGCAGGATTACTGGTGTGTATTTCATGTTACTCACCTGCGATGCTTTGCTCGAGCACAGTATATTGTTGTACGTCTTTGAATGTGGGAGCGTTGTCATTCACATCATCTACTTCTATCTTGATCTCCAAAGGCTTGTCTGTCTCCTGTTTCGTGTTTATGTCGAAAACTCTGGTTGTTAACTGTGAAGGAAAAAAAGAGTTAATTTTACAGGGTTAACACACTTGAAAATACAAAGTCCAAATCATATCATATAGGGGTGTAAGAAAATATAGAACATATAGCATATCGCAACATGTTTTGTGATACTGTATCGTTTCTCAAAAACACTGACTGTATTGATTTTTAACCAATATAGTTTACATGCAAAGATTAACTGAGTCAATACTTTTCATTACACCGGTTCATTTGCATTTGTTGGATATTACAGGATCTGTGATAAATGAAAATGTGATCCCACTGTTCTGATTGCATAAAAAAAGTAAACTTTTTTTACTCAGATTTTATAAATATATGGTGAAGTGTTCTTTATACTATGACTGTTTTCCTAAAAATAGATGAATCAACATAATAAACATTTTGGTTTCACACTAGAGCTGAAACTGTTATTTAATTCATTGTTTAAATCGTTTTTCAGGTAAAAATGCCAAAACATTACTGTATGACAGTAATGACAGAAAAGACATTTTAAAGACCAAGAATAATTTTTTTAGAAGATTATTTTCATATTAATCGATAAGGGAAATAATTACTCCTGGGTGGATTGATACTGTGGTATCACTACTTCGATACTCACAAGCTACACATTTGGTATTGATTCCTTAAAAAATATATTGATAATAAAGTTATTTAAAACAAACGTGGGTGGCTGCATCACTTCCAAAAATGTTTCACTACTTTTGTATAATATTTGTGTCAAAACAGCATTGACATATTTTACTGGCCCATGCCACATGACTGACCTTTCAGCATATTTTAATTCAAAGTGTTCTGAGAGATAACTAGACTTCCGCACCTCCTCATGGCTCTGTTTTCAGGCTTTAGAAAATCTAGCCCGTGACGGGAGACTTTGGCCAATCACAGGTCATTTCAGAGAGAGAGAGCGTTCCTATTGGCTGTGCTCCAGCTGGTGGGCGGTGCTTGGTATTTCCTCAACTGATCTCAACATGGCTGCCGGGTCAGAAACTTTCTGATTTTACAGCTAAACCGTGCACTATAAGATGTTTCTGAAAATATTTGAGGCGAGAAATAGGCATAACAGTAACAGAATATTGATTCATATTTGATCAGCGCTGCCTAGTTTGACAGCTGCTCAGAGACGGCAGCTGGACGGCGGACTCCAGCTCAGCTCTGATTGGTTGTTTTCCTCCGGTCTGTGAAATCTTACAGATGACCATTAGAAGCACCGGAGGACACTCTTTTTAAACGTATTTGCTCCATTTCTACCCACTGCAGCTTTAATAAATACTCCGTATCTGTATCGTATTCAAAAAGTTTGGTATCGCCCATCATCCCTAGAAATAATCATTAGTTGCCGCCCTTTTTTCACACTCACTCTAAAGAGTGGGAACACCTCCCGATCGACTGGGCCGTGCACAGTCAACATGGCAGTCCTAGAGTCGAGAGTGAACAATCCCAATGGAGGCTGGTCGGCACCAGGTCCACTGATGGTGTAGAACACATTGCGATTTTGTTCAGAGTCCGATACAATCTGCAAACAGAAAAAAACAACAAATTCAAACATATAATTACAGATTTCAATAGACTGAAGGAATCAATCGAGACCTCGAAGGAATTAATCACTGTAAAAAGTCAGCGGAAGGTAAAGTAAGGTGTGTCTGGTTGTGTGAATCACATAATCTGGGGGGAAAAGCATGACAAAGGGAGAGACAAGTGTAAAATAAAGAGAATGTGTATAGAATTGTGTTAAAAAGTCATGTATAAATCTCATATGCACTACTAAGTAGCCTAAATTTCAAAGATTACCCTTTCAATGTCTTTTGGGAAAGGTCCAACTTCATTCTCCAGTATGTTGAAGGGTGGAGGACTCCAGCGTCTCTTGTATCGCCTCAGGAAGCCTGTGGGCGACTGAGACATGCAAAACAAACTCATTACTTTCACATTCTGTCATGTAGAAACCTGTTTTTATAAAAAAGCACACAAGCATGCGCAATCTTACCTTTCGTTTCACCCTCCTGTTGCTCTGAACAAGGTGAACTTCCATCTCACTTTCCGATCCACTGCTGTCCTGAGCCCTCACAGAAAATGTCCGCCCTCCTTCTCCTGCTTCCTTTTCTACATCTGCTGCAGCCTTTATTACTCCATTACTTGATATTTTGAAGTTTTTGTCGCTCGAAGTAAAGCGCGTTGATTTGGCGTCGCCGTCGGGACTAGTTTCAACTGGAAAACCGAGAGAGAAAGAGAAAGAGAGAGAGAAAGGTGACTACTAAACCAAAAGCAAATACAGGAAGGAAGATCGAAAAATGTTCGAGAAATAATTCATGAAGAAATAAGTCCATAATAAGTGAAGTACCTGTTGTGATTTTGGATCCAGTTGGATTAGTTTCTGGCACAATAACGCTCAGAGAGTCCGTGTTAAAACGCGACTCCACACCGGACAGGATCTGAAGGAGAAAGTCGCTCTTAAAGTTAAGTTTTTAAATAAAGTGAATGAAAAGTGAGCCCCTTTAACAGCAAATAATTACATTATAACAACACTTGACAAAAGTAACGCTACTGTAACGCTATATTTGTTTCCATAAATACTAGTACAGAGGATATAAAGCTACTTACCAAAGCCAAGCCGATGTGGAGAATTAAAACATTCGCCATTTCTTCGCAAAACTTTTTTTGATGGACTTTGTCCGTGAGAGAAAAAGTTGAACTCCACCGAGACTGACTCAGTCCAGAAGAGTGACAGATGATGGTTTTGCGTCGGCGTTAAAAGTCGTCTATTCCTCCTTCACTTGTGTGCTGTGGTGTGAATGTGAATGAGGGGGGGCCGGACAGACTTTACTCTGAGCTGCTGCTATCTGTCGCTACTAGCAGTGAGTCAACAGACAGAGAGAGACACACCTTTGGCTGCCACACCCAGAGCCTCCCTGCTAAAGATCCGCAGGCGAAAGCACCTCAGGGGTTGGTGCTGCTCAGTGTTATGTTGCACGTCAACTCATTTGCAATAACTTTGTATATTTTCTGCCAGCAGGGGGAAATATTGCTTAATACCAGATTTTTTAAATTTTTTTATTTTCAAATTTTGTAGTTATATCCTCCTGAGACCCAGGCCCCATTGACATGTGTCCTCTGTAGTGGACATTTTGTGCACATGCATATCCTCTTACATTCTAGGCTTTCCAGTGATATGGCATGTGTTTTTTTTAATCAATTTGAATGTACTCTTGGTTTAATATCACTCTACAGCCATAATTTGTTCATTTTGTTTTGTATTTTCCACTACAGTGGATAATAAAAATAAAGTTTAACAAGCCTAAATTGTTAAGATTTTCTTTTAACCGTAAATAGGAAGAAAATCACACAAAAAAAGTATTAAAAATAAGCACTTTTTTTAACGGATATACAAAACATACAAAACACAAACTCACACAAACATGGCTCCAAATTCCCTCCCTATATCCCACCCACATACAAACTGAAAAAGAACCATATACTCAAGAGGAGTATAGGCTAGTTCACTATCAATTGAATTAAAAAGGATATAGAAAAAACAAATTAAATACACAAATAAAGAAATCATAAATAACGAGATGAAGTTTTCTGACTTATTCAGATGACTAATAATAATAATAATAATACATTGTATTTATATAGCGCTTTTCTGGATCCTCAAAGACACTTTACACAGAAAAAAATATCCTAAAAACAAGGACATCATAAAAATATAAAAACACACAATATTAATTACACATTAAAAGCAGTTCTAAAAAGGTGAGTTTTGATTAGTGATTTGAATGTGGACAGGTTGGTGCAGTCTCTGATGTGTTTGGGGAGTGAGTTCCAGAGGGAGAGGGCAGCTACGGAGAAAAATGATGTATCAAGTCTGATCATTTTGTTATATCAAATCCGATATAGGTGTCGGTAAGGAGTCCATATGGGGTTGCCAAATTTTCAGAAAGGTGTTGTATTCATTTCTGAGGGTATAATGTGAGCTTTTCAAGTGGAATGCAGCTGTTCACATCAGAAGCCATCTAGATATGAGGAGATAGGAATCAGACTTCCATGTAATTGCTATACACTTCCTGGCGATGTGTAGATAGAGCTATTTCTAAAAACTTTTTTTGAAAGTTTCTTAAAGGTGTACTAATGACTGTGAAATTCCCTAATAAGCAAATTTGAGGATCCAATTGGAAGGCAAATCCTGTAAGTCTTGTCATAATGTCAGAGAAGTCTTGCCAAAACATGTTAGCTTAATGCCAGATTAAGCATTCAAAATGATGCAAGACATCAAAACAAAGCTGTAATTTCCCATGATTTTCTTATTATTATTATTGTACCACATGAAAAGCACTATAATGTCTTGCAGGTGTATTATATACTATTAATGCTGAGCAGGTGCTTTTAGTGGTGCAAGCTACAGAGGAAAAGGAAAAGTTTTAGATTTTCTTTTTTACATTATCCTTGTTTGTCTGCTTGTTTTTCTGGTCTGAGAAACCTCTCCCAGGTTCACACACACACACAGAGAGAGAGAGAGTGTGACCCCTTCATGCCCCTCCTCTCTCCTCTGCAGCTCCTCTGGTAGGAGGAACAGAATGGCGCTCCCATCGCTTAACGCCCGCAGGAATGTGTGCTGAATGAAGCCTGCTTGTGGGGGGAGGCTCTGCCTCTCCCACAGCGAAAGCACTCACTATCTCTATAAACTGCTGATAAAAAGTGAGAGCCCTGTACACTGGGCCTGTGTCCTTTAAAGCATGTCCCAGTTGGATCTACTGTAATGGAGTTAGACTGTGTCTAAAAGTTCATGGGGAAGTCAAACTATGTGGGGCTGCTAACAGGAAAGGTGAAACAAATGTCAGGAAGACTGCGCTGCTGTGAGTCATGGGCGTGGACGTAATGAAAGGGCTTGGTGCTGGGAGTTTTTTAACAGTAGATGCAAAACAGACTCAGCAAAATGCACACCCGAGCTAAAATGAAAGTGAGTTATGGACGTCCTCAGGCTTTAGTGTGTGTATAGAGTACACAGAATAGTGTTTGAACAGATACATTTGTGCATTTCTGCTTATTCTATTGGTGACAGGATGTCTGACCTCTCCCCTCCCACACTTTCCACTCATTAGGTCATACTGTGGTCAGATCAATCACTACAGATGTGTTTTAGGTTGTGTAAATATGCATTACTTAATGACGTAAGGACTTTTCTGCTGAATAGTGCAGTTTGAAGAGAGCCAAATGTGATTCATTTCTCAGGATGACTCAAACGTCAAAAGACACAAAGACAATGAAATGTCTTAATGTCACTGTGGTGTAACTTCCATAGAATTAGGAATGAATCCTTAAACCTGGAAATTAGTTAGCAGTTCCGGTGTCCTTGTTTTTTGAATGGGTTTTTAGTTAGATGCCTGAAATGAGGTCTGTGGTTAACACAAGATTAAGAGATTTTAACATTTTGTTCTACAACATGAAACACTTCAGTAAATACCCCACTTGTGAATTTTGTAGCTTTTATGTGTCTTAAGAAAGGCGGTTGTTAACAAGTAGCTAAGTGAGACTACTAAACGTCAGTCTGCCTTTAGCTTAGTGGTGGCGACGTGAAGTCATGCGACCGTGGTGTATTTCGTTTATAGTCTAACGTTAGCTTTTCACTTCTGGCGATTGTATTTACACTTCAAAAATCATAAAAGTGGTGTTCATTTGTGCAGTTTACATCTGACTGAACAAAACGTGTAACGCTGTCCTTACACCAATCGATTTTTCAAGCGATTTCACCGTCGCGGATGTATTTTCATTGTCGGATTAAAATCATGAGTTTCGCTAGTGTTGCGGCACGCTCCAGTGATCTTGATCGTTTAGTGTAAGGTGGTCATAAAACTCTGAGCCGTCTAAAGTCAGTCTTTTTCTCGTCTTGGCGTTTTGATCAAATCAAACAAGTTTAATATTATCCTAAGTCCAATGACGCGAACATTGTCAACAACCAATAGGTGCGCTCTCTCCAGCACCAAACAGGAAGCTGCAAACGGGGTAGCAAGTAAACATGGTGGAGTGATTGGAGTGGAGTGACATGGTTGTGGAGTGAACAAAAGTGCCTCTTTGACATGGCCTACCATTTGTACCACGATAGAGTGGAGAAGGAAAAAAGCTCTCGAAATCCAAGGTCCTAACCAAGGTCCGAACGTTGCTACTTGGAACGTTCCAGTAGCTGACGTAACACAGAGCTTATATTCTGCAGTAATCCAAAATCCAATGGAAAAATCCCATTGTCTTTTTGTCAGGGAACCAGTGCGATGCTAACTTCCTGGTTGGCATACAAAAATGTGTCATCCCTGCACCATTCTATTTACCTTGAACTGGATTGCGCGGTGTAGTAGCAGGGTGTGCTCGGACTTTTGAACAAATCTGTTTTCTCATAAGTATCAATATCACGTTGCGAAATAGTTCAGTGGAAACCGCCTGCGTGAGAACAACAAATCGTGAGTGATGCCAGGATGTGACACAAATGCCACAAGGCTCAAACATGATGTTTCCAGATAATGCATTTAAAAGTTGAAACGGTTGAGGCGGTTGTTTTTTGTTCTGTTTATGACGGTGACATATTTTGACATACCTGTATGCCTGAGGTATTAAAACTTTTCACCTGGTGCCACTACTGCACCCTTCTTTCCACTCCCCGTTGTGTGAGTGCCAGCGAGAGGCTGAGCAGAACAATCATGTCATATGGTTAGTATTTGGGTGAGACAAATTTCTGAATGGTGACTAGCTGTCTGATTATTAGTGTGTCATTTGTAATACTGGTCACATTGAAACACATGAAAAGTTGTAATCAAACATCACAAAATATTCACCTCCCAGTTACCAGTTAAAGGTCCCATATTGTAAAAAGTGAGATTTTCATGTCTTTTATATTATAAAACAGGTTTAAGTGCTTTATAAATACTGTTAAACTATCAAAATGCTCAATATACAGAGAAATACACAACCCGTAAATCAGAAATTGTACATTTGAAACAAGCTGTTAGGATTTCTCTCCATTTGTGATGTCAGAAATATACAATATTTAGACCATTACACGGTTTTAAACGTAAACATTTTGAATGCATCACAGTTTATTTCCTGTTGCAGTGTATGTAAAAAACATCAGCTGAAAGGAAGTAAACATGGACCCAAACTGTTGCCTAGCAACGCAATTCCATTACAATTCTGTTGAAATGTATTAAAACAGAGTGTTTCAGACAGAGGGTAGATAGAGGTATATTCAGACAGACAGTACGAGGAAAACAAAGGTTTTTTTGAACATTGCAGCATGTAAACATGTTCTAGGAGAAACACAAAATACAAGTATTAACCCGAAAATGAGCATGATATGGGACCTTTAAGTTACCAGTTTCTTAAAGCCAGGCACACCTATCTGATACTACAACTGCGACAGCTCTACAATACATTCTACCTAAATGAAGGTTATGTGTTCAAGTTTTGTTGTTTTAGAGAGATATTGATTCAACTTCATGGTCATTTTTGCTATTGAATTACAGCAGGAAAGCCATCGAGAAGATCATAGATGCCGCAGAGAAGGCGTTGAGATAGCTGTGGATCAAGCAGGGTGATCCCACACAATCCGTGGGTCGCCTGGGCGAAGGTGTCTGATGTTGACAGACCCGTCGAGAAACCCGCTGACCTCAAGGTAACAATGATGTGTCCAAGTTGCATACATCAAAAGGTGTGTGTTAAAACCTACTGAGATATACGTAGTTATACTGAGAGGTGTTTCTAATATGTAGTTTTCCCTTATTGATTATAAATGGAGTGGACAAGATATGAGAAAAACTCTCAGTATAACACAATACAATTTGACCATAAAGTTGACCTCTTTAAAAGAGTTTCAACAAAAATGGAACATTATAACCTTCATGAAGGTTGGATTTAATGCAGAGCTGTCATATTGACTGCATTCATTTTAGGAAGGTGTACTTAATAAACTGACAACTGAGTGTAATCTAAACCACATAGAAATCTGGATGGTCTACCTCAAGAAAATGTGCGTGTGTGTACTGAAAGTTGTTATACCATATACTGTTTAATAGGGACTAATACATTGCATGATTGCAACTAATGCAACAGACGGTCTCGACACACCCAGCTCATGTGACACGACTAGCTGTGCTGCATTTTCAGAGCTTACTAACTACAAATTAAAGTGACAATTCAAAATTCTTTGTCGGTCTGTCAACATTTCAATTATCTCTGTGTTTAAATGAATAACTTTGAGACCGTGATTAAGAACATTGGTAGTTTCAATCTCACGCAGCGCAACGTATCTATTTATCTGAGGTGCAACTTTCTATCACATATTTGTCTTGCGTCACACGGTACCATCGAAACCACCCATTCACCTTTGCGCTCATACTGCTGTTACACAGCCAATGAAGAATAAAGTATTGCTCAAAAAGCAATCACTCTCACTGTGATTAAAAAATGACACCGGGGTTAAATGTGAGCTTTACTATCAGACAAAATAATTTGCAGTAATTAATGGCTTAAGCAGGCGAGATAAAACCGATACTGTAGTTCCTCTCCCACACACCTTTGACCACGGGGAGTGAAAGTTTCATGTATTCTAGCAACACAAACTTTTTTTTTACCCTCCTTGTTTCTCTGTTAAACAAACTCGCCAACGCCCACATGCACACACACTCCCACAGTCCAGCGTGCAGCTGAGTTGCTGCACTCTTTGGGAATTTCACAGGCACAGGTGAAGTTTTACAGACGAGTGAGAAAAGTTAGAAGGACACTTACTTTTTTAATTTTTTAACTGAATATCAAAATCATAAATTAAAAACAGACTTAATCACATACTGCAGAGGTCAAGATGGAAACTAATTGTTACCCTTACGAAAAAGTAGTATACTTCAAGTTTATTTTATGAAGTATACATAAGTAAAGTTCAAGTATATATTTCCCAAGTATACTTTATGTAGTAAGTATACTAATATCAATGTACTAGTAGTATACTTGTAAGTGTACTACTTTAATGCTTCTTGGGAATAAATTGGACCACTTTTTAGTTTATAAAAGTACACTTTTAAGTATACTTTAAGTGTAAGAATAATACACATTAAGCTGTATTTTGTACTGCAAGTATACTAATAGTTTACTAGTTTTATTGTAGCCCACTTTTTAGTTTATGAGAGTACACTTTAAAGTATACTTTCAGTTATCTACCAATTTAATAGTTTGTATCCTGCAAGTATACTTGTAGCCCATTTTATAGTTTATGAAAGTGCACTTTAAAGTATACTCTCAGTAAACTACTAATTTAATAGTTTTTATACTGCAAGTACACTTTTTTAGCAGAGATTAGAGTCTGCTACTCAAGAATACTTAATTATACTTTTCTCAAGTATATCTCGATCAAAAGATTAAGTACAAGTAGGCCTATAAGCCAAATAGTCTTGTCTGTATACTTGTCAATATGAGCCAAGTATACTTTTGTTAAGTATATCTCTGATAAGTACATAAAAAGTAATATACTCTCTTATTTATATCTCGATCAAAAGATTAAGTACAAGTAGTAAGCCAAATAGACTTGTCTGTATACTTTTGTTAAGTATATCTCTGATGCGTACATAAAAAGTACTGTACTCTCTTATTTTAAGTTTAAAAGAAGCATACTAATAGCACACTTGAATAAACTTCTTTCTGGTAAGGGGTAAGCATTGTTTTTTTAATCCACAAAAACATGATTTCACAATAAAAGAGGCTTGGGGGTTTTGGCGACATGTTGTATACTCTGGAGTGATTTCCTCTCAAATCCACACTGCCTTTTGTTTCCTAGTGCTGGCAGAGACAATAGGCTGAACACAAAATGTTACAACTATGCACGCAGGGAGACTGAACCTCCTCCTTTCTCCGCCTGTTATCTGCAGTAGCTGTGAGTAATGAAACAGGAGAGAGGGACCGCCTATCGCTGTTAAAGTTGTCCTCACCGTCAGTAGGGTCAAAGTCTCAAAGCTCGACTACACAAACAGGCGCGACTTCACTTCAACAAGAGAACTATAACAAAGTCTACCATTTCTCAAGCCGATGGCTCCACTGCTGAAATGCAGCATTTTGATCATGCTGGGCTTCTTCTTCTTCCTAACGGTAAGTTAAACGACTCAATACGTTCATGGTCGTGTCTGCGTGTGTGTGTATATAATGTGTATAGGCTTTAACAGGTGTGGCTCTTTTCTTTTTCCTCTGGTGGGCCATCGGATTCATTTGTGCGCTTATTAAAGTTAAAGAATACGAAAGGAAAACTAAATGCGCAGTCTCCATGTTTCCAGACACCCAAATTACGCAGGAATGTCACGTAGCTCTTTATTTGTCTCCTCAGGCTAAGCAGCCTTTCAGCATTGTCTCTGAAAATTTACTGAATGTGGGGAGAACTTTTAAGTCGCATGGATGGTAAACATGTTAAAATTGTGTTAAGATATAGTTTCTTCATGCACCTAAATGTATTCTGTAACCTGTGATCCTATGGATGGGTGAGTAGGGAGGAAGATAGAGAAGGGGATTTGGACTTTGTAATCAGATCTGATGAATGATATCTATTTTGTTTGACTTATACATGTGTTGTATAAGTGGGATAAAATCTTTGAAAATTAATAAAACATATTAACATAAAAAATAAATTGTGTTAAGTTATGTATATTTTATATGACATCTTTATTTGCATGTATTTAAAACATGTTTAACAGACCATATTTTATTGATTTTATTAAAATAATTCATTCACTGTGAACATAATTTTTTTGTTTTTGTTTTAAAGATCCCTGAGATCCCCAATCGGCCTAACCTTTCATGATGTAAAATAAATAATATGTAAATGAGTGCTATATGAGGTCATGAGCAACAATAATAGGGTGTGCCATGTGATTTTGTAATCAGGAGGTATTACACAGTGGCATAATTGAGGGTGTATACGCACAACAGCCAAAAAGCCGTTGGAATACATAGGAGAGTATACCCACTTCCTCCTCGGTTACCTACTACTCATCTACCTGGTAGTACACCCACGTCATCAACGGCCGCCTCCCCACTGGTATCACACATTATGTTCATGTTTTTCCTCCCTGTTTGTTAACCTGCAGCTGGTTCCTGTGGGGGCTGAAGGAAAAGGGTCAGGGTTACGGAGACAGAAACGAGAATGGATCATCGCTCCCAGAAAGTTGTACGAGAACCACGATTACACCGGCTTGGAGAGTATCGCTAGAGTGTGTACCTTTTTTTTAATTTCTTTCTAAAGAATTCTATTAAAATTGACTCATTCTTCCTTTAAAACATGTTTTTCACAGTCATGTAGATATGGATGTATGCACAGCAATATATCATTCCTTATAATCATAAGCCTACACCACTGTCAAATAAGTTGATTGTATTTCCCACCTCACTGGTTTTATTACAGAGTATGTGTGAGAACAGCTCCCCCATGTTAATAATGAATCATCTCAAACACACTATGTGGCGATGAATACATCTCTGTCGGATGTTTAGGCAGAAACTCACCTTTCTGCTTATCCAGTTTCACATCTCAGCTAGATGTTGTTTTGTGGTTTGGGAGCCAAGCCATGATGCAGTGTCAGATATCGTTTAATGAGCTAGGTTTTGCGGTTGTTCTCATGAGAGCAAAACCAGTTTTGATGCCACATTTCAGTTTTCACATCATCAACGATGGAAGGAGTATTCAAATCCTTTACTTAAGTGAACGTAGCAGTATGACAGTATAAAAATGCTCTATTGCAAATAAAAGTCCTGCATCCAGAATTTCACTTAAGTAAAAGTAAGTACAAGTATTAGCAACAAAATGTACTTTAAGTATCAAAAGTACTCAATGTAGAGTGGCTACTGTCAGTGTTATAGTATTATATTATTGGATCATTATCATTGATATATTAATATGCAAGCAGTGCTTTAATGTTTTAGTTGGTCTAGGTGGAGCTATATTTGAACTATGTCACATACTTGTGGTGGTTTAATCCGTAATAATGGATCATATTTTATAAACTGATCATATGTTTTGTATTTAAAATATTAACACAAAGTAACTATAGGCTCTTAAATACATGAAGTGAAGTGAAATGTACAATATTTCCCTCTGAAATTAGTTAAGTAGCAGTATAAAGTAGCATAACATGGTACATAAGTACCTCAAAGTGAGTACTTGAGTAAATGTACTTAGTTACTTTTCATCGCATTTCATGGCACGTGCTTGTATTCACATGATCTGAAGGCCTCATAGATTACAGTTAGAAAAACAAAACATTATTTTATAATAAAAACTAACAGTAAATAAGCTATCTTTATACTTTTCCTTGTAATTGGAAGATCGTCCAGATTAATTTTTTGTGTGTATATTTATTTTCCAGATTCGCTCTGATAAGGAAAACTATACAAAGATATTTTATTATCTGTCGGGGCCTGGTGTTGACGAGCCCCCTATAGGCGTGTTTGGAGTCAACCGTGACACTGGCTTTGTGAAAATCTATTCCATTCTGGACCGAGAGGACATCGCCTCATATCATGTAAGAGCACTTAAACATCCTGTTTGTAAAATCAAATGTGCATTTACAGTCATAACCTCAAGTTGTACAGTGAGGAAATGGTGAAGTAGTGCTGATGTCTCTTTTTGTAGTTAAAAGGTGTCGCAAAATTCGCCAACGGGTCCGAGGCTGAAAAGGATATTGACCTTAGGATTACTGTTTTGGATGTGAATGACTGCCCACCAATCCTTAAAGTACAGCAAGTCGGATTTGTCAATGAGTCAAGTGCAGCAGGTATTTTAAGACATCTACAGTATATTTGTGGAGGTGCAGTATTTTACATCTAATCAATGAAGTGATATATAATTTCATTCCCTTTTGTGATTCCTAGGTACTATTGTGATGAAAGTGATAGCTACTGATGCTGATGAGGAGAACACAGTAAGGTCCCGAATCCACTACAGCATTGTGGAGTCTAGTAACACAGCAGGGCTGTTCTTCATCAACTCTATGACTGGAGAGGTCATGGTTCGACAGAGCACTCTAGATAGGGAGGTGAGGCACTGAACTGACCGGAAATTCTTCTCTTGACGTCTTGTACAAGCAGTTATTTTCATTGGAAGAGCTTTTAACTCATAAGACTGTAGTCGGATCAGTATCACACAGTGATGAGTCCAATTATAGTCATCACACCTTGTAAACTTGTTCAATTTTCCATCTGACACCTGTTGAATCACAGAGCATTTTGTGCATTTTTAGAAACTTTTAACCAAATATGCAGACAGAATCATACTGATGTTAGTCAACAGGTTTTGCTGAAATCTAAAAACTAGAATGTCTTAATCAGTGCATTGTACATCTGATCTATTCTTTAGAGACAAGATACATATACGTTGACTATAAAAGCCTCAGACATGGAAGGAGAAGCGGGAGGAAACTCAGGGACCGGCGATATTACGATCAAAATTCTGGACATAAATGACAATATTCCAACCCTGGAAAAGGAATCGGTAGGTGTGACATAATTACACACAACTAACACTTCTATCTTTTTTTCAATGGTTTTTACAATAATGTTGTTCTAAAGAAACTGTGTGTTTCATTTACAGTATGAAGGGAGCGTGCAGGAGAACACCGCCAACGTGGAAGTGATGAGGATTAACTCCGTTGACATGGATCAGATTCACACTGACAACTGGCGGGCTGTGTACCAGATCGTTTCAGGGAATGAGGCCGGCTACTTCACTATCACCACGGATTCTAAGACCAATGAAGGAGTTATCATGTGTAACAAGGTAAAAGAATGTAGTTTAAGTTTGACAGACTGAAGTTTGAAACATTGTGAACGAGCAGAATAAACGTTACTACGAAAGCTAATGTGAACTGCATATCCTGTGCATTATACTTGAATCTTCAGGCCTTGGACTATGAGAAACTAAAAATGCTCAACTTGGAAGTGGCTGTTGCCAACAAAGCAGTGTACAATTTTGGCAATGGGATCATCAAGCCCATACCCTCTAAAGCCTACCCCGTTAAAATCAACGTGATCAATCAGAAGGAAGGCCCCCGATTCCAACCGAGTGTCAAAGTGGTGACTCTCTCTGAGGACCGATCCTCCGTCTCCATCAACAAAGTCATCACCACCTACGCTGCTATTGACAGTGACACGCTACAGACAGCCACCAACGTAAAGTACGACCACGTAGTGAAAGATGTCAACAACGAGCAGATGAATAGATATCTCTCTTTGCGTCTCTGAATTGATGAAAATTGTTGATTTGTTTTGTCTTCACATATATGGATTTTCTTCTTTATAGGTATGCTAAAATCAAAGATGCGGACAACTGGTTGATGATTGATGAAAGGACAGCAGAAATCAAGCTGAAAAAATTGCCTGACAGAGAGTCTACGTTCTTGGTCAATGGAACATATTATGCCGAAATTATATGCATCTCCACTGGTGAGTTCTGTAAAAATGACAGTTATCATTATTATGTTCAGTGGCCTGATATGGTGCAGGTTTAATATTAATCTCTCTTTCGATTCGGCTTTCAGATAGTCCCTCAAAAACTGCCACGGGGACCATAGCCATTCAGGTGGAGGACTTTAATGATGACTGTCCGAAACTGACCAGTACCATTCCGACCATGTGCTTAGAGGATAAAGTGATCTACGTCACAGCCGTAGACGAAGACCAGTACCCCAATTCTGCACCGTTTGAGTTCACTGTGATTCAGGGGAGCAACGAGGGGAAATGGACAGTGGAGCATCTTAATGGTAAGATTACAATTACAGGTTTGGCAAATTTCTAGCAAAACAGCATTAAATGGGCATTCGGCCTAAGTGCTCTTCAAGGATTACATTAAAGAGGCATTTTTAGATATACTCAGTAATCAGCCCTAGTTTTTAACTCCAAAACGTTAGATTTCTAAAGACTTGCAAGCAGATTGGGATCATTTCAGTGCTGTGTAGTTTGTTTATTTGTCCATTTAAAAGGAAATACATTATATTTTAATCTCTAAAATCACTTAGCCAGGGGTGTTTTGCTCATAGGATAATTTCTTGGAAAGCACTTTACTTTATGTATTACTGCAGTCCAAGAAGGTGCTGTAGTTTCAGAGCACTGCCATTGTGCATGTTTAATCCCTGGCATGGATTACTGAGACGCTCAAATGGAATGGAACCGTCGTTAACTTTATTAGCCTCATCTCTGCTTTTCCTGCCATGACAAGTAAATGTTGGTCGTGAAAAAAGGTCCATCTTGGTTTTATCACTTCTGTATAAAGAAAGGAAGCGTTACTACATATCACTAGACACAAACAAACAAACAAACTTCTTTATAACTTGCACATTTTAAAATGTGGGTCTCGTCTTTCTTCAGATACCACGGCCATTCTGCGAGACCAAGCCAACTTGTGGCCAGGCGTGTACCAAGTGGCAGTGGAGGTCAAAGACCAGCAGGGAAAGTCATGTGATGCTGTTCAGATGATGGACGTGACTGTGTGTAATTGTGACATCAACAAAAGCTGTTCGATACGTCAGAAAAAGATTACGGGTTTTGGAGCTCCGGGTATCCTGCTTCTGCTCCTGGGACTGCTGCTTCTGCTGTGTGAGTAGATAACTTCTTATTTCCTTTCTCTTCCTGGTTGGTTATTTTGACAAGAATCATTAACTTTCCTCTACAAGGTTGCCTAACCTGACGTGTTGTAGCGTGCTTGGTGAGGTTGAGAGAATGTGTGGATCACCGTTGCTTTTTGAAAAAAGGCAGATCATGACTCTAGCATGCATTACACAAGTATTTGTTATGTTTTCTCATGAGTTTGAGCCCTCTGTTGAATGAAAGTAATTCACTGATTGACGGTTGGACTGTATTTGACCTGACCGGTGTACTTTTATTAGAATTTCTCTTGACATAGTGTGTAATGTATTTTTTTTTCAGTGCTGCCTCTTCTGCTGCTGTTCTGCCTGTGTGGAGGTGCAGCAGCTGCTGGAAATTTTAAGACCATTCCATTTGATACGAAACAACAGCTCATCTCATATCACACTGAGGGACAGGGAGAAGACAAGGTACTTTGATTAGTATACAATATTTAGTAGGGCTCTCCTGAATACCATTTTTATGGGCTTCGAAGCTTCGGTGAGAAATATTCAATGATATTAAAAGCTTGGGTACAGTGCCGCTGCCGCACTACTGTACACATGCATATCTCTACACATAACAAACAGTGATATCCCTCTGAGAATAACTAATAATGATTAATGTGGAATATGAATTATGGTGTGGGATTATTCCTTATTTCATGAGCTATTTGGGGATGTATACATTATTATTATTACATATATATATAAAACAAAAAAAAAAGCATTTGAATACTGATTTGGAGGTCAATTACCATGGCAACGGTCAAAGCTTCGAAGCATTCGGGTCAGCTCTAATATTTAGATATATTTAGTATAAGAAAATGTGTCCACCAAATTTTCCTAAAATGCTGCCTCTCTGACGGGATCTCACATTTTTCTCACAGGAAGTTCCTCTTATTCGTGTGCCAGTGCAAATTCATCCTGGCACAATAAATACCAACACTATCAACACCTTTAAGGGACAAGGTCACCTAGGAGAACTGACTGCATTGGGAGGCGCAGCAGGTGGAGCTGGTGCCCTGAACAGTTCCACCTTGACAACCAATAACATGTACCTGTATGACCGATATGGCCAGTCCGGTGGGCAGGTGGAGATGGACTACATTGATGGTGGGACGATGACAGGACAGGATCACCATTTATCCACATACAGGGCTGAGGCCTTTGATGGGATGGCTCTATCTCTTCAGTACCTGGGGGACTACTATGAAAGTGTGAGTACATAAAACACTACATCCAACATCTACAGTCTAAGGGTTTTTAACAAAAGATTCAAATTTTAATTTTAAGTTTGTATTTATACTTGTATTTATAACAAGATTCTGGTTCTCTTTAATTGCAGAAATACAGCCATGTTGCACAACAATCCGAGCAGAAGGACAGTCTGCTGGTCTACGACTATGAGGGTCAGGAGTCCCTGGCAGGTTCTGTAGGTTGCTGCAGCCTTCTTGAGAATGATAATGATCTTGCCTTCCTGAATGACCTTGATCCTAAATTCAAAACCCTGGCTGAGATCTGTCAGGGGTCAACCTTTGCGACAGAGTCTGTGGACGCAGGGGTTTTTATCTCTCCACCCAGACCAGTGTCTCCTGTCAGGCCTTCTACCTCCACCTCCACCCACACACATGTCAACACTCACACAGAAACAATCAGGGACAGGGACCACGTCAACTTTAACACCCTCAACACCCTCAACACCTCCAATGTAGCATCTGGATCCTCCACCGTCGTGCAAGACGTACGTGTCCAAGACAACATTGTGGTTCCCAGTCAGACGATGCTCATACAGCAGCCCGCTATGTACTATGCAGCCACGCCCATGTATGTAGTCGAGTCCAAGCCCCAAATGGTGCTTGTGGCAGGGGAGACCCAGCAGGCAGTGGGTCAAGTAGGCCAAGTAGGGCTAAGTCAGGGGCTGGTGCAGGTTGGTGGCCTGCAAGGTGGTCAGGGGCTGGTGCAGGTTGGTGGCCTGCAAGGTGGTCAGGGGCTGGTGCAGGTTGGTGGCCTGCAAGGTGGTCAGGGGCTGGTGCAGGTTGGTGGTCTGCAAGGTGGTCAGGTGCTGGTGCAGGGTGGTGGCCTACAAGGTTCTCAGGGTGTGGTCCTTGTAGATAGGCAAGTAGGAGTGGGTGGAGTGACTGGGCAGGTAGCACAAGGCCGTTCACAAGGAACCTTCTCCAGGTCCACACAAGTGTTGGTGACAGAGAATGGGTCCTCAGGTGGAGTGCAAGGTGCACATTTAGCACAGGGCATTGTTCAGACAGGACATGGGTCTGCAGAGCAGGGTTTGGAAATAAGAGGTCAAGGTGTGCAGTTTTCTTTGGCTTCGCAAGGTTCAACACGTTCAAATGAGGACTTTGTAACAGCCACACCCAAATTGCATGGAAGCCAGAGAGTTGTTGTGCAACGCAAGAAGGTGTCAGTCACTGAGAGAAATATTGAATCTAGTTCAAGAGCGTAAAGCAGCATGTTGGTTAAGCATACCCACGAATGTCACACTTGTTATGATATAAAATACAGTACAGTATATAAATACATATATGTTCATACAAATAGATTGTGGTAAAACTGGTAAAAGGATAATTTAGTCTGCTGGACCAAATGGCTTCAGGGTGGGAACAGCCAAAGTAAACATAACAGAACTACAGAAAACAAATATCAAGAACCTCTGACCTTATCTCCTAACTAAAGATACACTGGAAAAAGCAGAGCACAAACAGAACAGGTTACCCACCCATCTCAAATATCTCAGCACCTGCCAAATAGTCATGTCATTGGTACGGATTAAAATCATACTTATTGCTCTTCTAGCTTCGAACAGCAAAGAGCATGGAGCTCATAGAATCCAAATCTTTAGTTACTTGCCAAAAGGTCTGCTTAAATGACTATAATTATACCGTAAATCGTTAGACTTGACAAGCACAATCATTATGAGGTAGAACAAAGTTTCTGTAGCTACTATACTGTTGCATCTATCCACATAGGCTTTGAACACTGGATCCAGTGCTCTGAGTGCTGTATTTTCATAGCGTGGTGTGACTCTAAAGATGCTTTGTTGCATTTGTGTTCATATTTTAGCTTTAGCCATGCCATTAGCCGTTCTGCTGACCTTTAGATTGTTGTTGAATTTTATGAGTTATACTGTAACTAATCAGGAGATGTCACTATATCTGTAATGGGTGGCCACTGCTTGGAACATAGATAAATGCTGTTTGTAATGTAAGACTAATGAAAGAACCCTAGGGAGATTACTGTTTTTATCAATAGATAACATAGTCATCACAGACTATAAACAAAAGAAGAGAGTACTACACAAATTCTCTATTTTATTGTTGCACTTTTTATATTATTCTTTTTTTTATTGTTATTATTTCTAAAGAATA
This sequence comes from Sebastiscus albofasciatus, assembly GCA_916701655.1. Classification (NCBI taxonomy): domain Eukaryota; kingdom Metazoa; phylum Chordata; class Actinopteri; order Perciformes; family Sebastidae; genus Sebastiscus; species Sebastiscus albofasciatus. The sequence continues at coordinate 72,162 of CAKAOI010045073.1, read as the reverse complement.
TGTGTGGGATATTTCTAAATTGTAATTTTTTCAATAACACAAGTGTTAACTCCAAAAGTGCCAATTCTGTAAAAAAAGTGTGCTATAGCTGGCGGCCTTATTTTTTCAAATGTATATTGTGCCATAATTATCAAATACGCTTTTAATGTGTTGTTTTTTTTGTTGTGTGTGTGCGTGTGCGTGCGTGAGTGCGTGCGTGTGTGTGTAAAGGTAGTATAATTTGGGTATGTGGATAGGCAGAGTAATCAAGGATGAGCTATTGATATATATGTATTTTCATCTCTAGTTAATATGTTGTATTGATATAGCATATTGCTTTAGAACAGTGCTGCACTAAAGCAGTATTGGACATGATAATGAATGTTTCAACTTTTTAAGTTTTGCACCTCCTATCGTAATAAAATCGAATGGAAAAAAAAGCTGTTGTATTGACCTTTTTTCTGGTGTCAAATATGCGTTGTAACAAGTGCATGTGAAGGGCAGAGGCAGAGTGTTTGGATGACACTCCACATAGTGTTTTAGATTAAAGAGACAATTTTTACTGATGCAATGTTTCGGTCATCTAGCTTTCAACAGGAAGGGCATCATTCAAATAAAGTGTGTATTTGTTTGCAATGAAAATCAGGTGTAAACAAATCCATCTTTCCACTTTATTGTAAAGTCTTTCTAAAACTATTTGATAAATTGATATGGTGTTTTGAAATACTAGATATAAAATTGCTTATAATAGTATCTATATAATGCCATTTCGTCCACTCACTGGCACATTTTCTACTACAGTAAATTCTGTAAAGGCAGCATTCATATATTAAAAGTACTCCTGTGGATAGACGTTTGATGTGTGAAATTGAAGTTAAGAGTTGAATTGAAAATTTGTCTTCTTTCAAATGCACATATGGAAACTGTTGAGACACGCTGAATGTGGAGTTTTGACAGGTGAAATTCTTTGCTGACCTATAAACTTACATACTTCTTTGACCGTTAAAACCTGCTTCTTTCAGGGACGTTAGAAGAGGATTTTGCTTCAAACTTTTCCAAGCAGTCAATGACAAGACTGTGTAGAACGAATACAACTGGTTTCTTTGTAGTGCCTTCAAAAAAAAAAAAAAATCAGTCATGCCTAACTTAAACAAAGAAGAGAATGTGGACAATCAGGTTTCCCTCGTGGATTAGTTTACAGGTCATTTACAATGCAGGTGAAGTCTGGAAGTGGGCAAAGAGTGATTTTAAATGAGATGTGGCTTCGCAAACGCCTAGTTTTGATCTTTCTAACCAGAGACTTCGCTCTTGTACATTTTTTTCATAATTATTTTTGCATTCAAAGATACAGTTAATAACACAGGCTTTCGGAGTGCTGTGATGTTGCCTGCAGGAAGACACACACAAGGTCAAAGAACATGTTCTACCACTATCTCAGATCAGGTCAAACAACCGGTCAGGTCAACAGATAGGGGTATGGGTAACTGCAGTAAACATGTTTACTGCAGTTTTTACTAATGCATCTGTTTTTATAATATCCACAGCAAGAAAAATGGCATTGTTCTAATGAGCGTGTGAGTACTGGAGAGTGAAACTATATAGAATACTGACTTAACTGTACAGTAATTTGTGTAATAATTCAACTGTTCAATACTGTCCTTAATAATCCCCAATTTCTGATTCTGAATCTGTCATAGAGGCTGCGTAGTACTTCATCAGAGCAGGTAAGAGCAGGTAGTTTGTTACCTTACTGTCACTGCTACCTGTCACACAGGTATTTAACCTTGTGGGCAAATACAGAGTCTCAATTACAGCAAGAATGAGTTTTCCGTTGAGTTGGGAAAAGTAAATAGTTAATGTTGATGCACTAAGTAGGAACTGGTTCTCGGGATGCTTATTAAAGAGTAAAAGAAGTTTCAAGAAGTTTGTCCAGACAGTTACTCCATGTCATATCTTATTTTTCTTATTCAGAATATCCCTCTCTATTGTCTCTACTGCGCCACTGAAATCCCAAAATAAGACATTTTCAAGTTCTAACCTTGGCAGTACATATCTTTTAAAATTCGTATAGTTGTTCTTGCTTGTGCAAAAATAGCATGAAGTATTTTCTTGCTTATGGTGATACAATTTTCTCCATAAATCTTATGTGGTCTATCCTGTTTCTTCACTGTTGAGGTACATTTTTCAGTTTGTGATGTTGTGAAATCTCCACAGAAATGAAAAGTATTTAGCCTTTGGTATTATACTCAAGTCTAACCAAAAGAAGTCTCCTCCAGATAATCACCCTACAACACACCCTTTTTTCAGTTTCAGACAAATTTGTCAATAGACACAACATTTAAAACTGTTTTGTGTTACATCCCAGTCCCGGGTTTAAGGTTATGTTTTCTTGTTTCTACTTTCTGTTCTTTCCTGTTTCATTTTGTCTCTCATTTTAGATTCTTCACTTCCTGCCCTCTGGTGTTTCCCGCCGGTGTGATTAACAAACCCCACCATGATTAGTTTTACCTTTCCCCTCATTACCCTTCCTCCTTTGTGTATTTAGTCTGTGTGCTCCTCTTTGTCTGTGCCAGTTCGTCTTCACGGTTTGAGTCAGCGCTCCAGCTGAGTAGCTTCTAGTGTTTTCTGACCTTGTTTCATAGACTCTGACTCTGCCAGGTGTTTTTTTGGTTAAAGTTGCCCGACTTTTTGGACAGTTATCTGTTATCTTACTTGTACTCTTTGTGAGTCATGCTCTGAGTCCTTGCCAGGGCTTCTTGATAAGTTGAACTATTTTGTTAACTCTGACACCTAAGACTAATTTGAAAGACTTATTGGCGTCATTGAGGTTAGTCTGAGTGACAGCTTGTTACTGATCACGGCTGTAACTCTCAGATCTACCTTGCAAAGATTGCTATATCTTTTTTTCTCTTTTGGTTCCCCTGTTCTTGTCTTTCCTCAGGGATAATTTGTTTAAAATCCATATTTGATTTGCTTCTCATTCCTCATTCCAAAAGGAGAGGAGAAGAGTTAATAATATGAAATACTTCTATTCACTGCTAAAAAACATACCCGAAAAGCCTGTTGTGATGAGCATTTTTCTCTCTGGCTCAGGGCAAGAAATTTCTGCTCCACTACTCGGTCTGGTTCAGGGTTTTTTCTCGTTTTTTTTTTTTTTTTTTATCTTTCAGCCATCAGTCATGTCAAAGCAGATGTTTTTCATCGGCTGTCTAATGGAAATTCTTGCTTTTACAGCCGGTACTGGGGTGTGGCTAGAAGTGTAACATATTTCAAACTTAAACCCTCAGAGAGTAGTTCAACAACCGGTTTCTGTCCTTGTCTCTAATGCAATGTGTGCTCCAGTGTCTTGTCAGCAAGTTTCATCATGTCGCCATGATGGTGTGATTCACATTCTTATACTGCCAGTGATTAATGCGAGTTTGGAAATTCTCCAATTACTTTCTCTGCATGTTTTGTAAAGATTTATTGAAGTACTGTCGCTGTGCTCCTCCCTGGTTGCTTGGACGTGTGACAATCTGTCAGCCTATCTGCATAAAAACGATATATATCAAGATTTCACAATGGCTTCTAGAGATTCAAACCAAACAAAACCCTTTTAAGTTAAGTTGTAAGTCTTATGGTTACACAACTTTATATATTGCCAAATGCCATTTTGTCATCTTAAGGCCAATTTAGCCATAACAGAGCTAAATGTATGTATTTTTAAGGCTGGGGAATTGTATAATTTATTACTGTCAACACATTCCATGACTTCCCTACCTTGTCTGTGGCACTCAGTCCCACGCCCATTCTCTTTCCTTTTGAAGATGTAAATCTTTAAAAACTGATCATGAATAAATTCCTCAATCTTTAGAAATGGCTAAATAATTTCCTAAAAGAGCTGGACTCTGTAGTATTTACTGCACTTGGACTGTGTATGTGGGATTGACTCAAAATGACCTACAATGTGCATGTTTATTGTAATGAGGGAACATTCTCACCCAGTGCAGCTGTGCGGTTCATTGGTGGGTTTTTTAATAGTTTCTGGACAACAAAGGAATAAGCTAGTCAGGCTTTGGCTACACTTACACTACTTGATAGTACAAGTAGCCCAAATTTTGTGTTGGGTTTAGGTTTTCATGGGATTTTTTGACGATTAGAAAAATATAGAATATCATCACACCTTAACAAAAAGATGTCTCATGCATACCAAATAGAGTTGATGTGTAAATATACCACACATTACAACTAAAACTAGGACTTATACTGTGATAAATACAGAGCAGGTTTGCTCTTATTCACCTTTACTCCTGTGTAACCATCAAATAAAAACATGACATGAAGTGTTCACAGGACTGGATCTTTTATTGGAGACTTCAGACAGTGAATGCATGTTGAAGTTAATGTTACAAAACTGCTGTTTAGAACAAGACTGCACTTATTTTGGACACTGGCAAAGCATGACTTGGAAAACCAATTACTATAGTACTTGCATATTTTTAGGTTCTAACACCACTCATGATCTTTGTCAGTATAAGCTATATCTATATGCAATATAATTTTAGCTAAACCTCTATTTTTCATCGTGATCTGCACACTGCAATATGTAGTTGAACACCTGCAACTCTAGCATACTTCTTATGATCTCACTGCGCTGACCAATATTTTGAGGGTCTGTTTTGAGTGTCATGTCAGTGTTTTACAATCAGTGGCGAACGTCATGACGGGCCTCGTCCTCATCCTCTATTTCATCTTCTTCATATTCGCCCATCTCATCAGCGGTGGCATCCTGGTACTGCTGATACTCAGACACCAGGTCATTCATGTTGCTCTCGGCCTCGGTGAACTCCATCTCGTCCATTCCCTCGCCGGTGTACCAGTGGAGGAAGGCCTTGCGGCGGAACATGGCTGTGAACTGCTCAGAGATCCTCCGGAACAGCTCCTGGATGGCCGTGCTGTTGCCAATGAAGGTGGCGGACATTTTGAGGCCACGGGGAGGGATGTCGCAAACGGCCGTCTTGACGTTGTTGGGAATCCATTCGACAAAGTAGCTGCTGTTCTTGTTCTGCACGCTCAACATCTGCTCATCCACTTCCTTCATTGACATACGGCCGCGGAAGATGGCTGCCACAGTGAGGTAGCGTCCGTGACGAGGGTCACAGGCTGCCATCATGTTCTTGGCGTCGAACATTTGCTGAGTGAGCTCTGGCACGGAGAGGGCACGATACTGCTGACTGCCTCTGCTTGTGAGGGGCGCGAAGCCTGGCATGAAGAAATGCAAGCGCGGGAAGGGCACCATGTTGACAGCCAGCTTACGGAGGTCAGCGTTGAGTTGGCCAGGGAAGCGGAGACAGGTGGTCACCCCACTCATGGTGGCTGACACCAGGTGGTTGAGGTCTCCGTAGGTCGGGGTGGTCAGCTTCAGGGTGCGGAAGCAAATATCATACAGGGCCTCATTGTCAATGCTGAAGGTCTCATCTGTGTTCTCCACTAGCTGGTGGACAGAGAGAGTGGCGTTGTAGGGCTCCACCACCGTGTCAGACACCTTTGGGGAAGGCATGACGCTGAAGGTGTTCATTATGCGGTCAGGGTACTCCTCGCGGATCTTGCTGATGAGCAGTGTACCCATTCCTGAACCTGTGCCTCCACCCAGTGAGTGGGTGAGCTGGAAGCCCTGGAGGCAGTCGCAGTTCTCCGACTCCTTCCTCACCACGTCCAGCACTGAGTCCACCAGCTCAGCTCCTTCGGTGTAGTGACCCTTGGCCCAATTATTTCCTGCTCCACTTTGACCTGCATGATGCATTTAATGTTGAAAAGACAATTCATGTTGGACAAATAATGGTATCACTTTCTGCTAAGGCACACTTCATAACGGGTAAGTTGAGACAAATGTCTTCACTGATGGATTGCCATAACATTTTGTACAGACATTCATGGTCCCCAAAGGATGGATCCTAATAAATTTGGTGATCCCCCTAACTTATCCTCTAGCGCCACCATGAGATTGAGATTTGTGGTTTTGAGTGAAATTTCTCAAAAACTATTGGATGAATTGCCATGAAATTTGGTATAGAAATTCACGTCCCCTACCAGATTAATTCTAATAACTTTGGTGATCCCTTGATTTCATGTAGCATCATCCTTAGGTAAAATTTTCTATTTGACTGATACATTCTCATCAGCCCCAGCTGTACTTGTATGTATTGCCAATTAGGAAATGTAATGCTAAAAAGCTAAACTAAAGCTAAACATGATAAACATTTACTGAACATCAACATGTTAACATTGTCATTGTTAGCACTAGTGCACTGCCCGTTTGGGGCGTCTGTCCGTTCAGAGCGGGCCGATATCTTGGCCCCCAGAAGTTCTACTTGCAGTGTTGTCAAGAACTGCGGTACGGCTGCTTGTGTGAAGTGTGCCAAGTGTGAAGTTGATTGGATGAACGGTTCTCAAGATATGCTATGGACAGTCATACATACATACACAGTCTGACAGACAGAGACTCCTTCCTTTATAGTTAGATGAGGCTGCTACAGCGCCACCTATTGGCCAAATGGCACCAAATTTGTCATGGTCACTCAGACATTATATCTACACATGTCCACCAAATTTGATCACAATAGTACAAAGCGTTCAGGAGACAACTTTGTTTTGTAATACAAGCCCTGCCCAGAGCATTTGAGCTAACTTTGAGGGCCAGCTATAGCAAAACTGTATGGAACATCAAAAATGCAAAAAAAGTGATTTTTTTTTTCCAGCGTGGTTCAGAAATGTTCCGTACCAAATTTGGTGACGATTGCTCCAAATTTGTAGGAGGAGTCACAAACAAATCTGATTTTTCAAAATGGGCGTGGCTTCTCTGGGTTAATTCAACTGGAGCCACCATGGAAAACAAGTTTTTTTTTTTTCTGAGAGTAATGGTTCCTAAGTTAAAGAGCCAAAAACATAAAGTACATTGTTATAGCGCCACCATCTGATCAAATTGCACCACATTCGACACTCCCTTGGGTCTTGAGCAATACATCCAATTGTGAAGTCGGTCGGATGAGCGGTTCTCGAGATATTTGAATGACATACAGAAAGACAGACAGAGTGAGATTCCTGGCTTTAAAGTTAGATGTTGCCATGCTGACGTTAGGAACAGTTGTGCATTGAGCTAAATACTAAGTACAGCCTGACAACGCCGTTATAGCACAGCTGTAGACTCATACTGCTAACAAACTGTCAACCCCAATGTTGATGTTCTTAATGTCTTACCACTGATCTATAACGCATTAAAAAATCATGTATTAGCCATTAATAAAGCCATTTGTTACAACATATTCATGAGAAAATGTAAAGTATTCCTTCTGAGAAACAGGTACACATACCATAAGATATTTATTATGAATGAGAAAATCCGAAAATGAAATGTGTAATCTTTAGTGAATGTGTATTAGTTCGTTAGCTCTTTTAAAATCTAGAAATAGTAAATGATATTTCTGGCGAGCTATAATTCTATAATGGAGAGTCATCCTGTGGTGGAGTTTATTGGCCACTGTATCCCCACTTATAAGCATACTGCAGCATCATCTCCGAGTAGATTTCTTTTTCGCTGAGTCACCACGAGAGCTGTCTCAGTCTGACTCAGCTGCACATGGACAATGCATCACACTGCTGGCACATCGCTGAGAGGCTGCAGAAGCTTCGTGCTGGAAATATACATTGCTGTACAGCGCTCTCAGGTGAAACCAAGCACAGCTTGACAGGATGTGACAGCAGCATTCTGACACACACACACACACACACACACATACACATATATTGTATGTGCAGTTGGTTCAGGGTGAGTGGTGACATTCAGATTTATTGTCCACTCACCAAACACAAAGTTGTCAGGCCTGAATAGCTGTCCAAATGGGCCGGAGCGAACCGAGTCCATGGTTCCTGGCTCCAGGTCGACCAGAATGGCACGAGGGACGAATTTGCTGCCTTTTGGACGAAAAAAGAGCAGAGGATAGAGGGACAGAGAGAGGTAATGGATGGGAGGGTGGAGTAAGATATCGACACAGTGTGCATGATTATAGTGAACCATGGGGAAGATACTGATCTAAAGGGATATTAATATAACAGTGCTGTTTGCTAATGTAATCTTTTAGGTAAACAGCCTTTTGTTTAAAGGACAGCCTGTTGATCAAGCTGGATTTTTATAAACCGTATGGTGCCTCCTATTGTTTTTTTCCTTGCACTTTGTTCCTCCCTCTTCGTCTGTGACCCTTCTACAAGCAAACTGCTGCAGCATGCTGCACTGCTTATTCTAGACCAGTGGGGCTCGCAAAATGCTGAGCTCTGCAGAGTGCATTCAAACAAAGATGCAGTCTTCCTACCCAGCCCTCTTTTTTCTCTCGTCTTTCCTGGGCACGTCTTAATGTTGCTTGCTTCTGTAAACATCTGGCAGTCTATTCTCTTAACTTTTAAGGATAAATTAATTTTTTGGGATGCTCAGTCAATACATGCACTGTACTTCGCCAGTGACACCAACAGACTTAATAAACTGCTCCGTAATTGGCTACAAACCGGATTACTTTTGATGTTGTGGTGGAGAGGAGGACACTGAACAAACTGTTATCCACCATGGATAACCCTGACCACCGTCTCCACCATCTACTGGGCAGACAGCGGAGCTCTTTCTCTAACAGACTTCGATACAGGAAATCTTTTCTGCCCAAAGCAATAAGTCTCTACAACACCTCACCTCTGTCTAATAGAGAACTCTCAGCTCTGTTTTAGTCCTGTAATAATCTTGCACATGTGGAATTTGCTCATTGGTTTACTACCTCATTTAATTTTATTTTAAACTTGCACACTTTGCTAATGTATATAGTATGTTATTGTTATTCTATGTTCATATTTTATATTTTCTAAGCTAGTTGTAGTAGTCTGGTATATTTATAGTGTATTATAATATATTCTTTACATTGTGTATACTACAAATATTATCTCTAGTGTTGATATGTATATTTACTGTTCCTCTATCTATCTATCTATCTATCTATCTATCTATCTACACATTCAATACTGACCCGCTACAGTAGGTGACATTGATGCCAGCATGCAACATGGAAACAAAAGATCAATAATGCTTGCCACTAGGAAATAGGTTAGTGGTAGACATGCAGCAGATAGTGAATATGCTGTTTAGGCCTATGCCACTCCTGCAGGCCTTTTTAATTTCTGCAAAGCAGATGTGTGAACTCAATCACATGGATTGTGATCTGCACTGACTTGTCCTTCTCTGACAGCATCGGTTCACAGACTGAATCACCAGACACAGCAGATGAGCTGCGTGTTTACTGAACCACGTTGTTTGACTGTTCATTGCACAGCAGCTGTGAGGGAATGACATGCAATGCATGTGGAATGACCTTCAACATGCCACGCCAACAAAATCAGACAGTGAGATGAGACCAAGGCACACAGTGGGCTCGGGGTCAGCTATACAGAGACTGCAGATACCTGTGCTCCCTATAGAGAGAGAGAGAAGGAGGGAGAGAGAGACACAGAGGGAGAGAGAGAGATATTTTAGCAGATTCACTGTCCTAATTTTCCCCTGCACTCACAGTGGGACCTACTTTTTCCCTTGCAGCTAAATTAGTGACATTCAAATGAGGTGCTGGAAGCATAAAGGCATGCACGATTAATAAGCAATGGAAAGCTCTATGTAAAGGTAAATTATTCAGATGCAAACGTGGTTTATTTAAAACAAACTTTCACACTTTATTTTTTTTTTTTTACCTGATGCCTCATTGTAGTAGACATTTATCCTCTCCAGCTGCAGGTCACTGTCACCTTGGTAACTACCGGTGGGATCGATACCATGCTCATCACTTATCACCTCCCAGAACTAAGATGGGACAAACATAATCATATGAACTTCAGTTTTTTGGGGTCATTTAGCAACATAACAAGGTGTGCTGTCATGAATTATTTGAGTAATTGCACATCTGTTTGGTGACAAAACGCAGCAGAGGCTGAACCGCACCCTGCACATATATAAACAGTTATCAATCTATCTTAAAAAAAAGAATATATATATATATATATATTTTTTATATATATATTTTTAAAATATATATATATATATTATACATACATATATATATATATATATATATCCAATAGATGCTAAACTAATTATTTGAATGACTCAACTCTATAAATGATTCAACAACAAAAGTCCCGATAATAAAACAGGGCACGTTCCTTATTAAAATTAAAACAATTAGGCCTATATACGTTATTTATTCAACCTTCCTAAATGAAATGATTCATACCTTCGCCCCAATCTGATTCCCACATTGTCCAGCCTGGATGTGAACTATCTCCCTCATGGTGCAGCTGCGGATGCGGTGTCCTGTCTCGACTTCACCTCAGCGTCCAGTCTTCAGTCTCTTGTGTCGCTGTGTTTCTCAACAAAATCTGCACTTGCCTCATTTCTAGGGCGAGTGTTGAGCCGGCGAGATAGATAAACGTGCTGCTGGTCAGATGACGTCACACCGCGGCGCAGCATCCCAATGTGCCCGTCAGCCAATAGGAGCGCTCCAGTTTGATGCAGTGGGCTAGAAGAGGATCATGCCGCATCATCCTCCTGACATCACCCTGTCCCATGCAGGGGAAATGTTGGCCTTTTTTTTTTTTTTAGCTAGATTTAGGTTGTTTTCTCTGCCAGGAAATGAATTAGTGTAATACAGAAGGCTGCAGTTCTACACCTGCTGATTAAATTATAGGACTGTGTGAACACAATGTTTAGGAGAAGCTACCTGTGTATAAAAAAACATGTTGTTTCAAACTCCAGATGGAAAAAAAATAATTTAATATTCTGATTAGGCATTTTAATCCAGATGAAATGACTCATGTTGTAGTTTGAATAATGCAGATGTTCCAATGAGTTCAGAAAATGCTACAGCCGCAGGGCAGCATTAACTCGCTTGGAGACCCTGCAGGGGGCAAAAATGAGCTGAGCCCCCCTGGTTCAACCCATTCCAACAGCTCAGAACTACATGATGCAAGCATTTTTTTCCTGCTGTGTCACGTTCAACGTCACAGGTTAGTAAATAGTGAAAATGTTGTTCATGTGAAAAAAAAGTAAGAATATCATAATAAAGTATGCCTTAAATTGTCATTAAAATATCATTAAAATATAGTGTAGTGCCATGAAAAAATCACATTATGGTATGCCATGAAAAAAGTCTTAGTATTATATTAGTAGTAGCACTAGTACTAGTGCCATAAAAAAAATGCCTTGAAAATGTCATAAAAAAACATCACAGTATATTATGCCATAAAAAGTCATAGTATAGTATGTCATAAAAATATCATAGTATCATATGCAATAAAATTGTCATTAAAAAATATAAAAAATGTCATTGTATATTATATCATAACAATCTCATAAAAATGTCATTAAAAAGTCATAATATTGTATGTTATCAAGTCATAAAAAATGCCACAAAATATCAGAGCATGCCATAAAAATATCAGACAAATATCACAAAAATATAAAATCCATATTTGCCATAACATTTTCATAAAAATATCGGTATAGTATGTCATAAAGTCATTAAAAATGTAATGAAAGTATCAGAAAAAGAAAACCACAAATAAAATAGTATAGAATATCATTGATAAGTCAGAAAAATGATCCTAGGATAGTAAGCCCTACAAATGTTGTAACAAATATCATAAAAATATCCTACTATAGTATGCCATAAACATGCAGTATAGTATGTCACAAAAAAGTCATAAAAAATGTCATGAAAATATTATAGTATAGTTTGCCATAACATTGTATTAAAAATATCACAGTGTATTATGCCATAAAAAATGTTACAAAATAGTCATAGTATATCATGAAAGCCATAAAAAAATCATAGTACAGTATGCCATAAAAATCTCATTAAAAACCTCATACTATATTATGCCATAACATTTTCATAAAAAGTCATAGTATAGTATGTCATAAAAATGCTGTAACAAATGTAGTATAGTATGCCATACAAATAATAAAATTATCAATTTTTCATAAAAATAAATAGTATGGTATGTCATGTAAAATGTATAAATATAGTATAAAAAATATAGCATAGTATGTCATAACAAGTCTTAAGAAAATCGTAGTATAATATTGCATACAAATAACAGTCTTTCATAAAAATTCATTAAAAATGTCCAAAAGATATCATGCATAATATGTCATAAAAGTCATAGTACAGTATGCCATGAAAATGTGAAAAAGAAATACAGTATATTTTGTCATAAAAAAAATGTCATAAATAGCAAAGGGCACCAGTGTCCAGAGCACCACTGCGGAGGTGGACAAGGGAGTATGAGACTGCATCTCCTCCCGTTGTTTTGGAGAGATAGGAGGAACAGAAAACCACATATTTTAATCAATTTCTTATTAAAAATATATTTCATATTTTTTATACATTATTACCCCTCTGAGTACATTCATACAGTAGAAGAAGAAAATATAAATGAAATGAGTGAGGAAACTTGGTCATCCTTAATTTTGGTCCAGAAACTCTGCACTCATCTGAGGAGAAAAGAAGAAAAGGACGACATAAGAATTTGCATCATATTCACATACACCTGTACATCTGTGACTACTATTACTACTACAACAACTGCTAAAACAGGCCTTCTCAAAGTTTTGATGACAACTTAGGGAGCCAGCATATGAAGGACACACAGGAAAGTGTACTGTATGACTTATCTTTTTTTAGACATACTATGGCTTTTTTTATCATATACTATGTTTTTTTGACATACCATACTGACTTTTTTCAACATACTATACTATGTGTTTTTTCAGATTTTTTTTTTTTTTTACATAATATACCATTACTTTTTTGAGCATAGCCCACTGTACTATGACGTTTTTTGACATACTATGACTTTTTTTTACTTTTAAGACATACTACACTAACTTTTTTTCGGTATACTATGATTTTGACTTTACATACTATACTGACTATTTTCCACACACTGTATTGTGACTTTTTTGACATACTATGACTGTTTAAATTTCTTTCGACGTGCTATATTATGACTTTTTAATTTTTTCGACAAACTATACTATGACTTTTTAAAAAAAAATTCAACATGCTATACAGTTACTTTTTCAACAAACTATATGGTTTTTTATTTTTTCGATATACTATACTATGACTTTTTGATTTTTTCGACATGCTTTTCTATGACTTTTAAAAAAAAAAATTTCAACATACTATACATTAATCTTTTTAATTTTTTTTGACATACTATACTATGACTTTTTTCGACATACTACTATACTATGACTTTTTATATTTTCAAGTGTAGTGCCACCAAATTCACTTCACACATAAATGGTCTCTTCCTGGTAGTACTACAGCACATAGGTTGGAAAAATGTGTTTTTGTAAAATTTGGGCAATTTTCATTGGGAAAAATAATCAACTATTTCAGTCTCAGGCAGTATAGTGCCATCAAATTCAGTTTAACCACCAGGGGTCTTCTATTATTTAAGGTTGTACTACAATACTTATTTTGGAAAAATGTGATTTTGTATCATTTTGGTGAATTTTTAATGGGAAAAATATGAATATCAACCAGGAAGTGACCACTGATGTGTGAAGTGATTTCGGTATCATTACACTGTATAACATTGAATCTTTTTGTAACATCTCTTTTCGGCGTTGCACTTTGTAGACGGCCCCTGTGCATTTGTCTCACAACCGGCTGCACATAGAGAACAATGTTATAAATTAGGTTGCTGTCTACCTTAATACGTTTAGAAAGGGCCGTTGTTTGTGTTTTAACAACATTTCACTTCTAAGTTATTGATCCATGAAATTCAAATCTGAATTACATTTAGTGGCTGCTGGTGGAAATCTTTCTAGGTAGGGCTGCGCCACATCCAATCAATTTCAGCAAACATCCCGGTATGATTTAATGCAAAAAAGTGAAGGTATCAAAAACACATTACTACTTTTCAGTTAAATAATCAACATTTATTTTATTCCAACAGGAGCAGTAAAGAATGCTTAGAAAAACACAACAGTATAACATGTACTCAGTGGTGGAAAGTAACTATTTACTCAAGTACCGTACTTAAGTACAATTTTGAGGTACATGTACTTTACTTGAGTATTTCCATGTTCTGATATATCGGAAATATTGTACTTTTTACTCCACAACATTGATTTAATAACTTAAGTTACTTTACAGATCCAGATTATTAATACAAAATATAATTAACAAATAAAGTATGTATTATTATAGATTAAACTACCCAGCAGTATATGAATTTATTAAAATGATCTCCACCTTTACCAGCTGCAACATTAAAGTGATGAACACATTAATGCATCAATAAGTATAATCCAATAATGTACATTATTCTGCATAATATGTACTTTTATGTTTGGTACTTTAAGTATATTCATATGCTAATATTTCTGCACTTTTACTTTTACGGATTTTGAATGCAGGACCCTTACTTGTAACAGAGTATTTCTACATGTTAGCATTGCTACTTTTACTGAAGTACAAGATCTGAGTACTTCCACCACTGTATGTACTATAATACAATAATAAACATGTAATACAATACTAATGTAATATAACAATATAACATGCAATAGACATTTTTTACATAATGTGATGTCCCCTGTTGACCTTGCTTTGTTTGGTAAACCAATAGTGAGGTAAAGATCACGGGAAGTAAACATGAAGTGTAATTAGGATGTCCTGAAGCTATTCACCTGAATGTACATACACATGGACTCAAGTGCCCTGAGGTGTAGATAGTAATACTGGTGTTATTCTGTTAAGTCCTGAAGCTATTCTGACACTTGAATGTACATACACATGGACTCAAGTGCCCTGAGGTGTAGATAGTAATACTGGTGTTATTCTGTTAAGTCCTGAAGCTATTCTGACACTTGAATGTACATACACATGGACTCAAGTGCTCTGAGGTATAGAGATAGTAAACTCCAGCAACACTTCTGCTTCAAAACTCTCTCACCTTACTCAAAAGGCACAACCACAACACATCCACAGATATACGATATCACACATACAGAATACAGATATAACAAATTCAAATTCGGTAAAGTTGGAAATTCTCGGAGAATATCTTTCCAACTTTACCGAACTTGAATTTGTTGCTGAGTTTTATCTGCACAGCATCCACACTGTGGCAGCTGTCACATGTTTTGGCGTAGAGATGGGCTTTAATGTGTTGTTACGTGAGTTCACTTATTGGCAAATGTGTACAGCTTTAGCTAGTGTGAAGTCAGTCGCTTTAGACAGTGCACGTCTGACACTGTCACTACCAAATCCACAAACCAGTCTGTCTGGTATGAGCTCATCTTGTAATTGCGCAATCCCGGTGGCTGACAGAGTAAATGCACATTATATCACACAAACAAAGGATCCGTTTTCTTGCAGTGGCCTTTCTAAAATGAGCAAAGTTATTATAATCTCTTATGATCAAGGAGTTGATAAACTAGTGTGCTAACTTAGTTGAAAAGCTGTCTACCTCCACTTTAATGATTGAACCACAGCGGGTACTGTACGTATATGGGGTCACACGTGCATAAGACTAGCAATTTGTATACACATATTTGTTTTTTCCTCCTTTGAAAGGTGATCTAAACACTTTTGGTTTGTAAAATAACAATTTGACAAGCTTGTGCAGATATGTATGGAGCTCCCAGTGGCCGTGTTGGAGCAGTGCTTCGGCCTCCAGGGCTCTGCTCTGCGCCATCATCGTGACTGAAAACCTTGCAAGATTGAGGAGTGTATATATGCTTTACTTTTGGCAAGTTTATTACTGTGTGTGGCGGCAATGAATATTTCATATTCACATTCAAACTTACGAGATGTCCCACTTCTGACACCATGTTGTTTCATTGACTGGGACTCTTGATAAATGTTCAATTCACGGTTATTTAAATGAACGTCAGGAGTCAACCAGGAGGACAATTTGAGAACATGGTTGCCTAACAACCTAATGCGAGATCACGTTTTACAAATATCACGAGACTCACGCCGGGTACGGCAACTCTCTTGGGTCAAAACAGTATAACAGTACCTCTGTCGACAACTACGATAAAGTTAGTGTCCGACTGTTAAAAGCTGAGGGATCCAATACTACCTTCTGAAAAAGCTGGGGGGGAGGGGGAAATGTCCCCTGTGACCCTCACGTAAATTACACCATAGTGAACGTGGTTAACATTAACGTTATATACCTGCTAAACACGCATGTTACAGTTGCATAGTCATTATGAGCAGGGAATGAAATTAGCACCTGCCATCTGCCAAATACAGGCTAAATGTTGGCTGTGGCAGGTACAACTTTCAGGTCACCTGCCACCATGGCAGATAAGTTTTCTTTATATTAAGAAATAATGAGGTTTAAAAAGAAATTCCTAAATTAAAAATAGTCAAGGATTAAGGTTAAATGATCCATATCTCTACTGTCTGTTACCACTGACTCAGTATTTACTAGGGGTGGGTGAAAATATTGAGTATTGTAATATTGTGTTTTGTGATACTGTATTCATTCTCAAAAACCCTGTATTGAATTCTAATTAATAGTTTACATGCAAAGATTAACTCAGGAAATACTTTACTTTATTTGCTACTTTTCTGATTGCATAAAAAAAGTATAAAAAAGTTTTCCTAAAATTAGATTTAAAAAATTCGCAATATATCGCAATACATTGAATCGTAACCCCTGTATATGTATCTTATCGCCAGATTCTTGCCAATACACAGCCCTGGTGTTTATGATTCTAAGGCGTTCTACATAGATTTCAGAAGTGGCAGACAAAACAAATGTAGTAGAAATGTTCAGTGACCTGCCACAGTGGCACGTGAGGAAAAAACTTAATTTTAGACCCTGATTATGAGCATATTAGAAAGCTGGCGTTAGCATTTAGTTCATTCCTCTGCCTAAATATTCAGCATGTCAATGGACTCTCTTAGCCTCGTTATAATTAATCATATCACCACAAAGTATGGCACACAGAGGATGCCCCTGGGGGTCTGGGGCATTTGCTTGCTCTGCTCGGTTAATCCAGACTTTGAAACCATGTTGGATGACTAAGTGTAATAGAAAACAGTCATGCGCTCCCTGTTTTTTTTGTTCTTTAAAAGTGATTTATTTTGTATAAACACAAGCCAACAGTAAAAAGAAAACTGTTGTTTTGCTTGGGATCTACTTTTAATACAAAATCCATGAAATGTTATAAATCAAGCACTCACTGATATCCATGGTTGATCAATAAATAGTGGTTTATTTTAACAACAGGTATGGCTTATATACAAGTGCATTTTATGTCTGTTAAAACAAAACAAAATGAAACCAAACAATCAGAAATTATAAATGGTACAATCCATGGTTTTTACATTCATTCATATCTTCCATCAGGAGATTCTGAGTCGCACGGTTGAGAGAAGCAAAACCTGAAATGTGTACACTGGGGACTTCATGTCTCTGAGAGTTTAACCCTAAGTTCAAAACTATTAATCAGTCCATGTTGCGATCTATGATCCTTCATCTTAGCGACATTGGGCGTTTCCACACATTTACTATTTACAAAGGCATAACCCATTCTTCTTTTTTTTTGCTTTTCCGATTACTGTCTCCTAGTCCACCCTATCGCTGGTGCTAACATTGCTTTGGATTGACTGATTTTTACTTTAATTTTACTCCCAATAAATCACTCCCATCGGCACCGTGAAATAGCTGCATGGGAGTTGTGAAAATGGAAGCAACAGATCTTAGAGAAGGTTGTACACTGGTTGTATTGTGCTGTGTCACTGTCGTTAAACTGGTGTTGCATGAGGTTTTGGCAATAGACAGTTCAATTTCTGCAATACACACACACTGAGACAGAGAGACCAACACTCACAGACAACGACGACTCAGAGTAATGTGAAGCTACTGACCACTGCAGTCAACTCACTTTTTACTGCAGATGCCAAGAATTCCTTAGTAAATCCAGTGTCAACACCCTCTTCCACACGGTAATTACATTTGGGTCTATTGCAAAAGTGAATGTGTTACTAATGATTTCAAAACCCCACTCCATTTTCCCTTTTTTTTTTTTGTTTTTTTTTTACTATCAAGACGCCAAGCTCCACCGAATTTGACATCACATGATTGCAGGGCATTGTGCTTTGAGGCTTAGCAGCATGGCATGTTAGACATTACATGTTCATATGAATCTTGGAAGTTTGCTGACTTGGTGATCTATTAAAAGATCGATGAATGAATCAGAAAAAAGGAGCTTTCATACTTTGATTCAAGCTGCATCTGAGGAGAAAAAAAAAAACAGGTTTGCTCAATCATTCAGATACCTAAAGATATGTAGCGCCTTTGTCAGTGCACATTTGACTTCGATGAGTAAAGTACCTGTAAGGTTCTTCATTACGTGTACCACAAGATGAATAACACAAGTCGGGTGTTGTCTTTGACACCTGAATGACACCTTAATAGATCACCAATACTCCCTGGATCAATGTAATACGACATACCGTGAGAGAGTTTTATCACATTTGAAATGACAAGACATCATTCAGTTGGCTCTTAAGTTTTACAGTAAAGTGTAATTATTATTATTATTATTATCATTATTATTGTTGTAAACAGTAGTCTATCCGTAATCATACATCTTTCTCCAACAAATATTACAACCTCCAAAGCATGAAGTGTGTAACTACAACTGTCAAGTTACACACAAGTCAAGTATAACGCTGTCCACAGATGGACAAAGACTTTGGAAGAGAAAGTGCCTCCTTAAGCAAGAGTTTGTCAATTTAAGAAGATTATGAATAGGTTAATCTACCTGTAAATAAGGTTTTGACCTGTGTTTTAAAATGTCTTTTTGAATTGCATTGAATCCTATTGCGTTTTTCTTTTTTTTTTTTTCTTTTTTTTTTTTTTTAAAGGTAAACTTAGTTGTGCATGTGAATGTATGAACACATTGGACATACATGAACTATGTTAATGCCGGACCATGATTTGGAAAACACACTGAAGGTTAGCGATGCTGTGACAGTCGGAAATCACGTTGAACATTTTTGTCATCCATTGGTTCATTTCAAAAATAGCTTTTGTGTCTTTTTAAGGTTTGCTTTTAAGGTTTGTTTCGCTGACACGTTCACAATTAATTTCATGCTTTGTCCCAACTTCAAAGAATAAGGTGGCGCCACACTGAGGTGCCACAAATACTGTAAGAATGTAGTATAGCTTTGTACAATAAGGGCACGCCATGGGAGATTATTCAAAATAATACTTTGAATTTTTTAAAAAAGAAGACTGAATCAAGCTCAACAACTAATTATGCATTTACTTACAATATCACATTTACAAATAAAAGCGTTTGCATACCATAAATTCCATTGACTGAAATGATTGGAAAAATAAAAGTTTCTTCAGACCGACAAAATATGGGTCATTCTTTTCTCCAAATATCGCTGTTCACACGATGAACTGCATGTTGATGAAAGCTGTTTCGCGATCTCAATCTCATCTCTCGGTTCTAATTTATCAAATGGTGATGTAAGCTTTCAGTCTTTTATTAAATTTGATGAACAATTTACTTCTTTTGTATATATGAACTTTGGAAAAGGGTTCATCCGATTCACTTTAATCCACATACAGTCTATGGCAGGGGACTGCACTAAACAGTATTTACCCCCAAACAGGCAAATACTGTATTTATACTACTTTTTGGCACTATGTCTACATTTAATTTTGGTCAGAGTAGTTTTTGGCGTTTTATTTAGAAAAAAATCACTCCAATTTGGATTGTTTACCTTTGTAACGGCAAAAAAACAAATGCGTTGTAACATTCAGATTCTTCTTGTCCATACAGGTAAGGCGATATTTTTATACAAATATGTTAGACGGACATTTCATTTGAGCAAAAGTACCAGTGATTTGATTTTTTTGTGTTTGTTTTTAGCATCATAGTATGTCTCACCAGTCCTCTCAGTGATTGTGGGTTTAGTTGCGAGTCTCTTTAAAATGACAGACAGTGATTTCCCATTCATTTACATCAAAGTAGTTTAAAGGCTGGTGATTTCCAGTGACATTCAAAAAAAGGAGCAGAAGATACTGTCACATTGTCACAAACCAGCCTCTGGCACTCTCTCACTTGCGTGGTCTCATTTATTGGCTAAATGCAGGAAGGGGTGGGGGACATTGAGAACCATACAGCATCTCTGTAAGACAACTCCAGGTGGGGGACAATCTTCAGTCAGTGCCTGAAGACTGAGTTTGTGCCCCCCCCCCTTCTCGGTCATTCATGTGGCGTGGTGGGCTGCTTCCTCGTGCACCTGTAAAGCTTCTTCTCCTGGCTGCAACACTGGATCATAACGACGCCACGCCGTTGACAGTGTTGTTTTCTGTGCTGGCACTGTCCCTGATGGAGAGAACGCCAGAGTCTATGGGGGAGGAGACGGTGCAGTCCACTAGAGAGGAAGGAGCTGCTTCTGTAGAGCCTGAATCCGTGGTGGAAGTTGGCGCTGAATCTACGGCGAGGGAAGCAGCTGAATCCTGCGTGGGCTGAACAGTCAGAGTGGGAGATTCTGGAGTGGAGGTGTGCACAATGTCTGTGACGGGGAGAATGGTAGGAATCTGTGGGGTGTTGACAGTATCTGGGACGGGGGGAGTGGAGGAGGCCGCTGAGGGCGTATGGCCTGAGTCAATGGGTGGAGGGGAAACAGTGACGGGGCTAGGGGGAGTAGGGGAACGAGGAGGTATATCATTGACACAGGGAGAGGTAGGGTCTAACTGCGGCGGTGGTTGGGGGTCTATGACCGGAGGTATAGGGGAGTCTCTAGGGGAAGGAGTAGATGTAGATTCATCTACTATTTCTAACTGGATGGGAATGTCAGAGTGTGCGCTAATGGAAGGTGGAAGGTCAGTGGAAATGTTGCAATCGGTTATCGGAACAGGAGAGGGAGTAGGGGATGGAGGGAGGCTGTCATGCGCAGATGGAGTAGGGGAGTCTGCTAAAGGGGCAGGAACGACCCCTAGCAAAGGTGGGTCGAATTTCGGGGTATTACCTTCGATCTCATTTTCCAACGGGTTGGGGGATTCTAACGTGGAGCTCGGCGGGGGTTCGATGATGGGCGTGGTGCAGATCAATAAGGAGGCAGGCACAGTTTGAGGGACGGGGGGAGTGGAACGGTCTAATGAAGGGGAAGGGGTAGCGGCTGACTCTTTTGTGGGGGAAGGACCGACGTCATTCAATTCAGGAACGGCAGAATCCGTCAGTGGATCGACAGAATCCAGGACTATTTCTTGAAGTTCTTCGGCATCGGCTAAAAGCGGGTCGGTGATGCACGGGAGTTTGTGTAGAGGAGTGGAAGACAGCAGGTGCTCTTTACTGGCGTTTATGGTGCCGTCTTTACCCAGGGTTGTGATGGGGGTTGTGGCTAAAGAGTGACCGTTGGGGTCTTTAGGCTCCGGCTTGCCGGGGTGCACCTCCATGAACGTGGGCGCGGACATATCTCCGACCGACGGAGCGGTCAAATCGACGGCCGAAGAGGCGGTGGAGTCCATGGTGGACACCGCGGTGGCGGCCGCTTCGTGGAGCGGCGTGTCGTGCACCCTGGTGTAGTCCCTGCTGCTCTCGGATTGAGCCAGCAAGAGGCGCTGCTCTCCGGGTTTCCTCGGTGGGAGGAGAGGTTGACGGGTGTAGCACTCGCCGTCGGCCAGGGTCTCGGGGAGGGGTTGGTAGCGCGTCTCCGGCAGCAGGAGAATGCAGATGATGCAGATGAGAGTGCAGCAGGCGAAGATAATGTGGTGAAGAAAGTAGCCCTTCTGATTGTGGAGCTCCATGATTGGCGCAGTCAGCATGCCGAAGCCGGCGCTGGCTAGGACCAGGCCCAGTCCACCACCCCTACGAGGAGATGGAAAATGTTATCACGTGGTAGGATTTATGAGCACACATACCTAAAAACCTCATAACCTTGTATAAGCCACCCGAAGGGCATGACGGTTAACTACAATTCAAGTAAATCATGATCTACCGATATCTATCACCTTATTAATTAATATCAAAAGGGAGGATCTTTTTTTCCCGTCATTCTTCTGTTGATTTATCACTGCCATTTTAGCAAACAGCAGCAGAGAGTGCTGCAGCAACACCAAACGCCCTCCTCTACATGCAGTCCCATTCCTCTCCCGTAATTGCCTAAGCTCACCACCAGAGGTCGCCCCTGGAGCACTGTCAGCAGAACAACACCCCTTACATAACCCCAGATAATGAACATCCAGTGCTGTGTCATATATTCTCAAAGGGACTGGCTAATTTTTTACAAGATGTGGATTACATTTGACACTGAACCGTGAGAGTCTGTTCAATGATTTCATACCCTCCTTTAACAGGAGGTGAAGCAGGGAATCCATCTGCAGGAACATGTGATGATATATGGACATCAACCGCTGTATGAACTGAATCATAAACTAAAATCAGGACATTAAAACAGGTGTAGAAAGAACACTTCAAATTTCTACAACACAAAATAGAGCAAACATGACCAATGTCCTATATATTGAAAACACAGCTGTTTCACTCCTCAAGAGTAAAAGCAAATTTTTTTACATTACACTGTCCTCCTCTGATGGTACAAGTGCCAGTGTTTCAGTGGGCCTACCTGATCACAGTGGGTGTGATCTCAGCACAGAAGAAGATGCTCAGGTTGCTGACTGCGTGGGAGGAGAACATGCCGATGATGGAGAAGGCCATGGAGAAGTTCTTATTCAGCTTACTTGTGTATTCTGTTGTGTTTAAAAGATGATATAGCAGCATTTAAGCATTATTTAACAACATACAGAGAAGAGACGGTGGGTCGCTGGGAAATCAAATGTTGAAAATTAAGGACATATGGAAGCAAAGAAAGGTCATAATTTGAATTTTTAGAAGCAACTTTAAACCTAATTCTGAAATTCAACCACTACTGAATACTTAATGTTCAAACTGGAATACCAATAAATGTCCATCCATCCATCTTCAACCGCTTATCCGGGATCGGGTCGCGGGGGCAACAGCTCCAGCAGGGGACCCCAAACTTCCCTTTCCCGGGCCACTTTAATCAGCTCTGACTGGGGGATCCCGAGGCGTTCCCAGGCCAGAGTGGAGATATAATCTCTCCAATATTATAAATGTATATCATTAAAATATTTTTACTTAAAAAAAAACATCTATCTAAGTTTCTGTGCTTTTTTCAAGTTTCTATGAGTAAAATATTTCAATGCTACAAATCCAATGATATTTAAATTTCAACATTAAGTATTCGGTAGTGGTTATATTTAAAAAAAAAATGGTATTTAGTTGCATATGAAATTCTAATTATTGTGGCATTTCTTTGCTTCCGTAGAATACCACATACTGTATTGGTGCCTTCAAATGAAACTTGTGAGCTTGTGTTTACAACACGGGAAGCCTTGTACACATTATGCTTGGCGTTTAAGTGGTTGAGTCGTGAGAACACTGCTGCTAAGCAACGGCAATATTAACGTTACTGTCAGCATCTACAATTTAGCAAGTGGGTAACATAATGCAGGAAATGCAAAAGCATAATGACAGAGGAAAATGATGAGGCCGTTGGGAATATCAACATTTTCCTCAGACATGTTATAAAATTCCGAAGAAAAATAATATACGACTAAAATTACAATATATTAACTTATTATGCGTCAAAAAATTAACTTCCATGGCATCCGCCATTTCTGACGTCAACAAACACATCACAACTCGTGAACTTGGAGCTTTCAGAACCTTTCCACTTACGAGGTTGTGAATACCACAATTCATATGGACTCTTCTCGTGAACGCGGTAAACACGACCCCATTTGAAGGCACCATATCACCTCAGTTAAAGAGAATATTCTAATATATATATATATATATATATATATATATATATATATATATAGCAAATGAATGTAGAATAAATGTGTCTATTATTCCTCAAGCACAAGAGTTACTGAAACTGGATCACAGAAGACCATAAGGCAGGTCTTATATAGCATTTCAGTGTGTATCATTTCAGCTAATTTCAAACCGTGCATTTAGAAAACCTAGAGGAAAAGTGGCTATAAACTTGGGTCAAATAAAACGTTACAGCTTCCCAACACTAATGTTTATTTTGATGAGTTATTGAGGACTTGGCTTGCATACAAAGAGCCTATTTAGACCAAAGATGGTTTGAATACAGTGGGGTTTTTTTTTATGAATAAGACATGTTTGAAGATGGCATAAAGAGGATCAGAGGAGACTACTCTGTGATCAGCTCTCGCTTCCCACAGGGGGATTAGTGAGGAGAGAATAAAGAGATTGATAAACAGAGGAGAGCAGTGAAGGAAGGCTGGTTGTGAGATTCACAGCTCTATAACAAAGAGGCTCACCCTCTTCAACACAAATAAGTGAAAAGCTAGCCATAATTACATCTAGGACTTCATTATGTGTCTCTGCAGGGCTTGTATACGCCTAATGAAATACTGCAGGATGTCTGTATGCAGCACATTTCCTAAAACCTCATCAAGATAATGCAGCAACCTAAGTGATGAGTGGTGTAAGACAATTCGATTCACACTCTGAAAGAATGTGAAGCTGATAAAACATCTAAGCAAGATAGTGGAGCAGTCAATTATTGATCGGTTTATCTGCCCAACGCGAATACAAGACTTCAGAAGAATGGAAATAAAGAGATCACCTATATTCAGATGGTCACTGTACTTCCCCAGCACTAGAGGAGAATGAGAGAGATTAACAGATATGTATCAGCGAGAGACAAAAAGCAGAACAATCATCACGTGCAACACAGTCAATAAATTGAATCTGGAGTCAAGCATTAAAAACAAAAACATTGAGCAAAGCTTGTCAGCACACGCTGTTACAACATTCAAAAGGGGAACATGAAACAGGAGCATAACCTTGATGTGTTGACTCAAGTTAAACATTACGGCTCGCTCGGTTGTAACTGAATAAACTGACTTGTGGACGGTTTTGATCACCTGGAGCACTTTTTGGTACACATTGACGAAAATGTCAGTTTATAATCATGTTCGACTATTCCATGAGAAACACCTGAAGGAGACCAAGCTCTTACAAAGTGCACCCACCACACTGAGTGTTCACAATATCAACATGCAACGCTAAATGGAAAATGTATTCAAAATAACATACTAAGGGGTCAAATTGGTATTTAATGCAACGAAATCTGTTCCAATGTGCAATATGATTATAACTTATTCTGATACTTTTTAATTAGCTTGAAGTCATTCATTCATGTTGTAAGATGCTATGGATTATGATCATATCATCATAAAATGATTGCGCTGAATGTCAATAAACAATACAGATGAATCATTGTCCAGCTCTAACAGGACATTGGCCGGTCACCTCTGTTATGATAGACGTCCTGTCTGACTGTGTGCAAAACCTTCCAACCAATCTTTATATTCCATGTAGTCATTTAATTCTTTAACAGTTAATTAAAGTACTTTCAATACCGTCTCATATAAGCTTTAAAAATGTGTCACGAATGTATTGTTTACATTTTTAAAAAAGGCTAAACAATTCTCTAAAACAGTTGTTTTCAGCAAACGTTTCACAGGAATAAATAGTGCATTTGTTGGGCACCGTTTTCTGCCATGAATGAATACATACTTGGTGCACTAGGGAGTATTTCCAGCAGCAGGACGTGTATGTTGACTCAAAACATCAGTACCCATGTTCATTGTAATGAAAGAACATGTCACCCAGTGCAAAATTGCTACTAAGGCAACTATGGCACAGGGGAATAAGAATAAGATACATGTGGTTTTGCGTACACAGACAATTGACAAAGTCAAAGAAGGATCCTTCAACTGAATTTCAAGGATGCTACATCATCGAATCCCGATGAAGAACTGCTCCAAGGATGGTTCTGGTGAGTTTTACTTTATTTGAAAAAAGTGTGTTTTACAATCTGCGAGGTAAAATGGGCGTGTTTTTCCAATGGAGTCTGGTGGCTTTGAGGAGAGCATATGAATTGTATGTTTTGTACGTTAATAAATTATGATTATCCAAATCCTTGTTGATTTAATTTATTTTTAATAGGCCTACATGGTTTGAATCTGTTTATATAGTTTTGAGGAATGCAATATTGTAATATACTGAATTGTTCTAAATAAAGTTTGGAAAAGAAAATACCACGTCCATTTCTTCCGCACACTTGCTAGACTGTTCCAATAGGCTCGTTCGAGATACAAGCCTGGAAAGTAGACAAGATCAGGCGACAGCAACAGTGGGCGGTGACTAAAAGCTGATACATCCATGGTTTACAACAGCCTTCAAAGAATTTACAGGAAGCCACAGGAATAGTTACATCCTGTGAGATTCAATCTGTAGGCTACTTGTAGTTGTCAGAGCAAGTCAGGATCAAGTCAGACACAAATCTAACCGGCATGCATTACGCGCTGATCGCCGGTGATCAATTCTGTGCAGGCCTGGCTCATCTCGAACGAGCCTAAAGTGTGCTCTCCGAATGCTAAGAAGGAGTCTTGCCAAGCCTCTGTAGGACCAAACTTGGAAGGACCCGTCCAACCAAGGAAGCATCCATGACTTGAGAAACACCCAATATTCGGTAGCAGGATCAGTTCATTGTTGGTTTATTAATGGGATTTGTCGGCAATAAGAAACATCTAGAATAGTACCAGCCTTATCATTTAATTCTTCTTTAAAAGGTTAATGTAACAAAGAACCCAAACATGTTATGTACTATAATTTAAATCCTGTTACAGAGTTTCTTTAAAGGTCCGATATTATGCTCATTTTCAGGTTCATACTTGTATTTTATTTTTGTACTAGAACATGTTTAAATGCTGTAACGTTAAAAAAAACAACTTTATTTTCCTCATACTGTCGGCCTGAATTTGCTTGTATTTCCCTTCCGTCTGAAACGCTCCGTTTTAGCACATTTTGACGTAATTGCAACAGAATTGCATTGGTAGGCAACAGCTTGGGTCCATGTGTACTTCCTGTCAGCAGATAACATTCACATACACTGCAACCAGGAATAAACTGGTACACATTTAGAATGTTTACGTTTAAAATTGTGTAATGGGTCTAAATATTGTATATTCATGACATCACGAATGGGCAGAAATCCTGACAGCTTGTTTCAAATGCAGAGTTTCTGAATACGGGCTGTGTGTATTCCCCTGTGGATTGAGTGTTTCGATACTTTTACAGTATTTATATAGGATTAAGCCTGCTTTATAATGAAAAAAACATGAAGATCTCACTTTTTTAGAATATGGGACCTTTAAATTGAGTAGTACTGCCACAGATATTGAAAGCCAATAAACATTTATCAGCCTAAGTGGACATGTGTTCCTCATAAAGTACTCACAATTGAGAAGGCCCAGCTGCAGCAGTGACGCCAGGGCAGTGATGATCATAAACATGAGAAGGCCCCCCCGCCGGCCCATCAGGCCCACCGCCGGGCACAGCGCCAAGCAGGAAGCCACCGCAATGCCTGCCATGGTGTAATAATCTGCATAGAAGTTGTGGAACATGGTCGTCTCCTGAGCTTCAGGGTCCATCATGCTGCGGGCAAAGCAGTGGTGGATCCCATAGCCTGTCAGCCTGGATAAAGAACATACACAGGGCTAGGTTAGGGGATACTAAAAGTAAAGTATGCACAAGAAGAAAACAAAAAGAAGGAAGGGACAAAATGGTAAACACAAGGGGAGAAGATAATATAGGTCCAAGCAAATCTAAAAGATGAAGAGCTTGGGAGGAGATGGATGATTCAAGGTTTATTACATTTTCTCTCATCTCAACTTATCTCAGAGAAACTGCACACAGGTAAACACTGATTTATTGACACACGAGCACACACAAATACAAGAGCAAACACTCACACACCCTTTCTCCTGGTTGTCTAATGTTTCATAAGGACACAGCAGCTCATGTAAAATTTATGCTGACTTGGGGAGTTAGGGATACCGTGCACTGAAGCAGAGCTAAAGCTGGGTCAGCCTAGCTAGAAAAGAGGTCTCAGATGGAGAGGAGAGGAGGGATCCCACCGGAGATGAAAAGAGAGAGCAGCACAAATATGGAAGGGCAAAAGCATTGAGGGCTGCTGATCAATGCCGTATCGAGCCTCCAGGTTAATAGTGCCATCTCGACTGCACAAAATGGCGCGTCTGACTGGCATTGCCTCGCCCCACACCGACATACAAGCACACACACGCTTTCCCTTTTTTCTCTTTCTGTTTTTTTCAGATCCTCCCACACACTCATAAGTACCTTGATAGAGAAATGTTCAAACGGTTTCTAAGTACCAATACAAACACTTACGAGTTGACGCAGAGCACCACAATGTTCTTCCACAGGTTTCTCGTCCCGACCATTTTCACAATACACGTCTTCTTGGATTTCCTTTGAAGAGCTCTCTGCAGTTCTGGAAACAAGCAAACATGTTAATCTTAGAGCCCGACCAATATCTGACTTTTGAGGCCCATATCAATATATGAGCATAAAAGTTATTTCATAAGTTTGAGTCCAGCAATGCAAAGGGTGGCCATTTTGAATAGTGCAACGGTCTGCCTTTGTTTCTGCTTCAAATGCATCATTATTGTTCTTTAGTCTTTATTATTTCTATGTTGTAGCATCACTATATATAATTATTTATGTATAACAAAATATAACTTGTGTTTTGTTATTGCGAGTATAGATTTTTCCCCACAATATATACTTTATGTTGTGGTTTATGTATTAATACTGCTAAGTTTTCTATCCGAGGCAGTAACAGTAAACATAAGATGACAACAAATCATGAGCAATAAACTTCATTGGAAATTATACATTTTTAAACAGTAATTTAAATAACATACATAATACCACATAAATATCTTACACATGTATTTAGAAAAACAAGGGTTAAAAAATTATGGAGGACAAAACCTGCCAAAATGAAAAAGGAATAAATAATATAAACAGACACGTGCGAGCATATAGCCGATCTAAGCATTCTGACCCTATGGCACATGTTGAATGACAGCCGCCTCATTTGCATAATGAGGCAGAAATACATAAAGAAATGTATGAAAAAAAGAATAAAGAAATAAATACATTTGGGGAAATAAATAGGGGGGAATTGCAACAGGAAAATCATGCAGAAATGATGAATAAATACATTTTTAATTAATAAGAAATAAATGCAAAAATAATTAAATAAATTTAAGTTAATGAATATAAATAAATAACTAAATATATAAAAGAGAAAATTAAAAAGAAGAGTCGATAGATACAGGAATTAATACAAAGGTAAATGAATAAAGAAGCAAAGTAAAACAGAAATATCAATTTATGTCACATTTTGTCAATTAATTAATGCCTACATTTATTTTTAATATTAATTTTGGAACACTTAATTGCATAATTATTTATTCATTTATGGAGTCATTTATTTATTAATTTTTAATTTCAGCAGGTTCCGTCCTCCATAAAAAAATACTTAAAAATGCAGCCAATGAAATATTAATGTACTCTGATTTCTGTTTGCATATCAGCCAGCATATACTGATTCCAATATATCGGTAATAAACCAATATTATCAGCCAACATGATCAGCCTGCTTATATATCCATCAGACTCTAGTTAATATCATCATGTCAAATTGAATTCTCAGGTCAAAGGAAAGTTCGACAGCAGTCTGGCTTCTCTAAAAGCCACAAACGAAGACGCCCCTGATTCATTGCAACCACAGAAAATTCCACATGTATTTTCTAATGAGCAGGTTTCATCCTACGTGATCAGCCTCCTGTTGCTGTGCGAGACAGGTATGACAAGGTTCTCAGGCAACACCTTCAAACCGCAGGTGAAGTATGACAGGGCAAACGGTGGATGTTTTGGTATCAGGCTGCGGGTTGCCACAGAAACACACCTCTGCTTTGCGGTACTGTATGTTCATGTTGACTCAAGCATGTGACAGCATTCCACACCGCCGCCTCAAGGTTATCTCGAGCTGTACCACTCAGGCTTTCCAGTGATCCCATGGCCAGGCTACAAACCTCTGAGTAAGACTTTCCCCTACTGAGATCTATGCAAAGATGACCTAATCAGTACTAGTTACACATGCATCTGTCATGTCTGAGTGCTTGACAAAGTTGCTCAGCTGCTCTGATAAAGAGGCAGTTAGTACATTCAGTGCCCAACATTGTGTTTTTGTGCTGAGCAGTTAAAAGTGAGAAATATTACTGGAAGACTTGGGGACAGCCAGTTACTATAAAAACAAGAGTGGATAAATTAATGTCTATGGCAATGTACTTTTCTCAATGCTGCGTCAGCACACAGTCTTTGAGTTTTAAAAAAGTGCAGTCAATTTCACACCAAGTGGTTCCTCTTTGAGCCTTTTCCCAGCAGTGGCACTGCTTCTTTTTCTAAATGGATTGATAAATACAGTACAGTGAGCAATGCCAGAACAAAAATGGAAAAAGTATACCACAGTAAATGGTGTCCTTTTAGTTTAATACAAATGCGATCTGATATGACATTTAACGACAACACAATTCACTCTGCTCTTTGCCTCTGGCACGATGAGTACAGACGCAGTTTGACCCGGGGTCAAAGTTCATGACCTGCGTCCGTCTGTCGTCTCCGTACAACACCCACCCAGGCTATAACCACATGAATGTACGTTCAAGAGTGTCTTAATGTAATGTTCAACACCGACTGCTACCTCTGGAGTGGTCTGTTACTATGGTAACCAGACAGGAAGCAGATATAACCTTGTCAATCTGTCTTATTTAGGAAAGCACAGCTTAGGATACTAGCACACACCTAGCTCTTTGAAAAAGGATACAAAAAAAGATGACATTGCAGCAAATATATAAAAGACACAATGACTACTTAAGCATTAAAAAAAAAAAAAAAATCCACAATTACATACAGTGATCACATGATCAAAATGTAAAAATCACACTTTTAATGCTAATTTCTTCAAAATTAGTGTTGATGTATGCCTTACCTGTGAGGATGTTATCGGTGTCGAGCTCCATGTTTACTCGGTTTTTCTTTGCTATGTGTCCCATGATCCACTTGGAGCGGCAGTACTGCTGAGTGGCCAGCAGCCAACGCAGTGACTCAGGGAAGATCCTGTCAAAAAGACAGGGGATGTCCTCGTTAATAAGATGTCAAAAAAAAGACAAGTCACGACAAAATGAATCCGCCTTTTAAAACGCTGATGAAATCTAACTATAAAGCGAGGAATCTCTGTCTGTCTGTCTGTCTGTCTGTCTGTAAGTCTTTATGTCTGCCTTTCTTTCTTTCTGACAGTCTTTATGTCAGTCTTTATGCATGTCTGTCTTTCTTTCAGTATGTCTTTATGTCTGTCTTTCTGAATGTCTTTCTGTCTGTCTATGTCTGTCTTTCTGTAAGTCTTTATGTCTGTCTTTCAGTGTGTCTTTACATCTGTCTTTCTTTCTTTCTGATAGTCTTTATGTCAGTCTTATGCATGTCTGTCTTTCTGTCTGTCTTTCAGTATGTCTTTCCGTATGTCTTTATGTCTGTCTTTCTGCATGTCTTTCTGTCTGTCTATGTCTGTCTTTCTGTATGTCTTTTTCTGTCTGTCAATCTGTATGTTTTTATGTCTGTCTTTCTGTATGTCTTTCTGTCTCTTCATGTATTTCTTTCTGTATGTCTGTCTGTCTGTCTTTCGGTCTGTTCATCACATATCTCGTAACTTATGAACCGTAACTCTCAAAAACAAAATTATTTTTTTCCTGGATTTCGTGGGTCCAGACGAATCTATCAACAAGCCACGTCCATTTGTGTCTAGAACTTTCCATCATTTTGAATGGTGTCCAAATCTGTTGTTTTGCTACTCTTCCTACAGATTTTGAGCAATCTATAAAAGGAAACTATAAAAACTATAAAGGAAGGAATCTCTGTCTGTCTGACTATATATGGACTGTATGTATGGATGACTGGCCTTCACATGTCTCGAGAACCATTCCCCCAATCAACTTTGAAAAAAATGCAAGCAGAACTTTTGGGATGATGAGCACCCGCTCCGAACTCATCTCTCTCAATCAGGGTTAGAAGTATCAAATCTTGTTTGCATCCTGAACAGGAAATCCAGCTTCACACGCAAACACTCACATACCAGTTACAGGCGGTAGGGCCTCAAATTAGCCCAACCAGATGTCTTTACAGGGGGAACAACAAATAAACACACGGCTGCCAGCCATTGTTATCCCCGTCCCTGCTTTCATTTGTTATGCTCTATTATCCGGTAGTTGTATTGAGTTATGTGGCGGTGCGCACATTCCTGTGAGCGGTCAGGTTTCTCCTCGCAGATGTGTTGAAGACAGTCAGCAAAAAACAATGCCACATTTGCCTCCGTTGTTGGTTGCATTTCTCTGGAACAGATGTCTCTACACAAGTAAAAGTGCAGGACTAATGATCTTACACTGGCATGACTTTAAGCTATTTTCCCAAATCAGCAAACTTGGATCACCTGCAGTGTCCAGCCAAATCAGCTGTATTTCTATTTTTGCAGAGTCAGCCACTTTGTCAGTGATGGGTCCAATTTGTGCCCATAAACGTTGTCTGGCTTAATCAAGAAAGTCAACACGGGTCCGTACTTTCCCAGAATCCTCTTGTGAAGCTTGACTCAAGCTTGCTGATGCATTTGTATATCTCAGTAGTGTGTGCTATGTGGACAGCTCTATCGCATGTGTAGAAGGAGGCTAGAGTGTTTGCCAATAAAAGCTTGCTCTGCAAGTTCACTGTCCAATGTCCAGTAATATCTGTGAGAAATATCAGTTTCACAACCTGCTTTACTGTATGTCCTTGACTTCGCTAAGTCTTTTTCAGCCAGCAAGGCCATGTTCGCATAACAGCAGACAACAGACTGTTACAAAAGCCCTTCCACAGCGTAGCCGGCCGTCTGCTGAGCTATTGCTTGTTTTCACTCATTCATCAGGATAACAGCGACTACCCTGGTGTATGCCTCAGGTTACTGACTCCTGCTCTGTATCATTGTGGAAACCCCCCATCTATCTGCTCTGCTCTCTGTGTCCTACACTGATTCAAGTGCATCATATCACCAGTATTGATGTTTGATCAGATTCGTGCTTTGGAGTCCCTTTTGACGGTTTCTGAGTGGAAATACTTTTTATTCTTCAGGCACACCATTGAAGAAAGCCAAGGCCTTTGATACCCCGTGATAAAATCTATAGTCTTGGATTTTCTTCTGCTGGCTTTCTACACATCAGCAGCGCTGTGGAGCGTTGGGCATCACAGTAGAATAAATGGAGGTGAACTGGGCTTTAGCAAAAAAGACTGCAGTAACTGTAGAGGTCACTGCAAATGGGTTAATGAAAAGACATTACGTTTAATTCAGCTGGGAACTCACTGGTGAAAAACGTCAATGGAGGGAAGACTTTCTCCTTCTTTGTTTGAACCATGTAAATCTGCCAAAGCATATACTGTATGGCTTAACCAGGTTTTATTGACACTATTGAAACACTGCTGAATCTAGCACATGTAGAATTTGCTTGCAGATGGCAACACATATTTCTATCTCATGTTGATTTTAAACTGAAAACACCTTTTAAACTTCAACAGAATAATAAAAGATGTGTCGGTGCCAAAGTGCAGCAGATGCTCGGGTTCGTTTCCTTACCAGATGTAGGACAGCATCAGCAGGAGGGGGCAGATGATGACGGCTTGGAGAACCTGCCAGTCGCGACAGAGGTATGCCACGCCGGGCATCAGCAGCTGACCACCCAACACCACAAAACTGGCCACCATGGTCATGGAAAAACGCCATCCTGGCAGGCACAGCTCAATCCCTGGCAGAGAGAACAAAGAGGAGAGAAAAAGAAAGAGAGAGCACAAGTGTTATTGGGTTTTCTGCAACAGACAAAGACAAAAATGGGCATGTATAGCAATGAGGCAAATACCCCGTTTTCAAGATTTCTTGACTATGTGACACCAGCTTTACATCCACCTTAAATTCAAACTTTACTTTAAGATTTACGCATCCCTAAATTAAAACAGATTGCTCCATATAAAATAGATTAGTTGTTATTAGCATTGTATCATACTGATAATAAATAATAGTATATTACTATTTACATCCAGTAACTGTCAGGTGGAAGTATTGACATGTTTATATGGAATATGGTTGGCATATCTGACCCAATGATGTAAACTAGGAAGATATAAAATTACATTTCAGAAAAATGACACAACATGCAAATTACAAAATGTTATGCCAATGACATTAGCTAGGTCAGCTAGGTTAGCACAATTGTATATTTCCCACTCATTCTATAAATACTACAAAATTTGAAACCTTTATTTTTCCATAGATGCATGGACTAAAACATATACGAAATAAAACAAAGTAATACGTACTGAAATAGTATGTCAAATAAACACATTTTTCTGAACAATTTTTACGAAAAATGTCATTAATCATCACTTTTTTACGTCACTTAACCTGCAAGAACGCCAAACTGGTTTCAACTTCTCAAATGTGAGGATTTGTTGCTTTTCAGTTTTGCATCAGTAATATAAATTGAATGTCTTTGGATTTTGGACTGAGAAGCCTTTTACAAATTTCTGACATTTTATAGACTATAATGTAGTCTATAAAATGTAATCAAAAGTCAGTGTCAAAAACAAATATTTTCACTTTTAGAGCTACAGCGCACGATAAATGTTGTGACATTAAATAAAGGCGATAAATCACCATGTACAGTTGTTGTTCAGAGACAGCAGACAGGCCGAGACAGTAGGCTGCTGTGAGAGTGAACTAACTAGAAAGAGGTTCCTTGTACTCAATCCTCCTCTATCAGAATGGCACTGATTCATTCACCCAGCCATTAGCATGCACACCACACTGGCAGCCAGCAACCACAGACAGTCCAGCCCTTTAGTTACTGCAGTGGAGAGGATGGCTTCACATCAAACCATAGAACAGAGAACAACGCTGTAATGCTGCTATTCTCGTAATGCCCTGATCTTTTGTCCTGCTTCATTCACCCCTTTTTGTTATACTTCGCTATTTTTTTTTCTAATGGGTCTTTTCTGCGGCCCAAGAATGTGAACAGTCCCCAGATGGGCCTTTCAAGGTGACAGGGCCAGCATAATACAGTGGGTGTCGGCGGCCCCGCTTCATTCCAGTGGAAAAGACCGGAATTTCAATTAGGACTTGCCCCCTTCTGAGGACATGAATAATGCTCTCTGTTCACAGACACTATCGCAGCTGGAATGACAAAGCCAATGAGCTGAGAGCAGGGCGATGGGTGCAAGACCTGCTGAGTTTGAACCAACTAACCTCGAGACCCCTTCTCTGCGCTCTGCTGGGAGAAAAAGTGACGGTTCACTGGTTTACGGACCGCATGGGATTTGAATTCTTCGGTTATGTATAAGGCGTCATGTGCACTGAACAGGCCACTGCATTGTGACCGGAAAAGTACATCCTATGGTGAGTTATGGAAAAGTGCTCGCACGCACAGACATATGACCCTGACCCTAACTATATCGTTAACATAAAGATATTAAAATAAGTGTGAATATGTATAAAATATGGCACATGTTCTGTAGATGAAGCTGCAGAATGAGGACCGGAAAGGAAAAGGAGTCCTGAGCTCCTTACTCCTGCTG
This sequence comes from Sebastiscus albofasciatus, assembly GCA_916701655.1. Classification (NCBI taxonomy): domain Eukaryota; kingdom Metazoa; phylum Chordata; class Actinopteri; order Perciformes; family Sebastidae; genus Sebastiscus; species Sebastiscus albofasciatus. The sequence goes on along the minus strand of CAKAOI010045073.1, from coordinate 36,479 downwards.
ACCCTAATCCTCCACAACCCACTAGATCAGCATTCCCACAATGCCCCGCTGCAGCCTGTGTTCTACTGACATAAATCTACCACTAACTAATCTGATTACACATACAAGAAACTCACCAAAGATGCTCGCTGAGAAGCTCTGGGGTGACAAAACAAGTGGGACATACAAGCTTTTTAAAAATAGACTCATTTAGATGCATATGGGCACATGGGCACAAAGTGGAAATGACATCATCAATGATCAAGCCAATTAATAATGATGATAATCCCCCAAAGAGGCTTTGGCTGCTTTGCTGACAAAACAAGAATATGAATCACACTCTGGTACACGCCACAGTAGCTCACTAGCCTTCTGTCAAGTACACAGCCCAGTCAAGGAGGCCCATTGTTTTACAAGTGAAAGAGATTGGTTGACCACTAAATGCACTCAGTGCAGCCACTCCCTGTACCCACAGGCTAATGTCATGACCTTCTACTGGTCACATGAGGTCCACATGGCCCAGTGCCATGATTTCACTGCCTAATCCTGGCAACTCGATCCGTTAAGTATATCATAATGATAAGGAGACTCTGAGGCATTTCTCCGCATTGAAAGATAACAGAGGTTTTCTTGCTGGGATTCATTTTTATGGCATAACTATGACTTATTCTCAAGTCTGGAGCTGCAAAGCCTTCAAGCAGGTGTCAAAGGTGGGAAGTAAACTGCAGCTGTATTGCAGTTACCGTCCCACAGCTGTGTTTGCTCTTCTCCATCCACATCTTTTACCTCTACTGCTGTGAGTTCTTGTGCCTCAGGGTGAACGGTACCAGATGGTTCCAGACCTCATGTCTCTGATTGGTTCAGCTATTGAAATAAGTCTGGTTTTGTGCTCATTAACCGCTGTTTCCTCCAGTTGGACAAGGATATTGAGTGATGGCTGGGACACGGTCTTGAGCTATGGGGTATGACAAATGCGCAGTGTAACTGGAGCTGGGATGTTGGAGGGTTACTGCAGACGGCGCTAGAAATAAAAGGATGATGTCCGCTCAGGTGATCTTTGGGTGCGCTCAGCCTGACAGATTATTTTGGGTACGCTCGAATGGATAGCCGATATACAATAGAATGTTTTCAAATATAAAGCACGTGTTTATGGTCTTTTATCAAAGATCTTTTCAATAATTGCAGAATTGTAATTCTCACCCTTGAAGTAGGCTATCATTGACACCCTCCTTGCGGACGCCTCAGTGAAACGAATCAATCATTCTCATGTTCTATGATCGTGTGCCAGCTAGTGAGCTTTTAGGCAAGTGCAGACCACATGTTACTGCGCTTGTGTTGTACCCCAATGATATCACACAATATGGCGTCGTGACATCTCATCTTTTAAGCAGTGGGCTACCGCCGGGTCTGAGAAGTGAAGCCGATGCTTAAGTGCCTTAAACTTGCATTCTTTCTAATGGCCAGCAGGGGGCGACTCCTCTGGTTGCAAGAAGAAGTCTGATAGTATAGAAGTCTATGAGAAAATTACCCTACTTCTCACTTACCTCAGTAAACATTATAAACATGAGTTTATGGTCTCAGTCGCTATGATGTTCATTTAGTAAATTATGGTCCCATTTAGGGTCAAATAGACCATAAAGCAGGGTATGCTACCTCACGATTGACAGGTTGCTACCACGGCGTTGTCCGTACTTGATGTTGTCCGTCTTTTCGTCGTCAAACTTTAGCCCTTTCACAGTGTGTCTTCAGTTCATGAATGTTAATTGTAACAGTTTGGTCGCCTAACAATGTCTTATTCAGCGTTCGGTTGCACTTAGCTCCACCCTCTCGTGTCACTTCTGGTTGCAAAAAAACAAGATGGCGACGGCCAAATACCAAAATGGCGATGGCTAAAATGCTAAACTTGGGGCTTCAAAACGGCAGTCCACAAACCAATGGGTGACGTCGCGGTGACTACATCCACTTCTTATATACAGTCTATGCTTTTAAGCTTCATTGCAGTCGGAGAAACAATCGATTAATCAAAGCTTTGTCGGTGGAATTTAAAAAAGTGACGTCATCAATTGGGAGATCTAGTGACTTTAAAGGCCAATGATTCACATTATTTTCATAATTTTAATACTTATGAAACCCTGTACAGAAGCATTTGTTATCTTTCTCCACAAACACATTCATTTGTCACCGGTTTCCTGATACTGTCGATGCTAATGGTCCAAGTCTTTCTTCCACATAATAATGTACTATAAGCTCATAGGCCTGGTTCCCTTTCATACAGCATTCATGTGGGTGGTCTGCATGGGGCTCATCCAGACCTCACTGGGTAGGTCTGCAGCTTTATCAATATATTGTTAGAGCTCCACATCTTCAAAGCTGTGTTCACAGATGGAAACGCTGGGCGAGACCAAACTCGATTCAGGCATGTGCAAAGCTGCTGATGAGTTTTTGGAGTGCTTCCTGAGAGTGACGGGCTAGTGCAGCATTGTCAGCAAACAGCACTTCCCTGATTAGGAGGACCCAATGAACCTTGGTGTGGAGTTACTGCAGATCGAAGAGGTTTTTTGTGTGAAGGCAAATTGCATCCTCAGTGGAACATAGTGACCACAGAGGAGAAGAAATCAAACAGTGTGGGGGGAAGTGCACAGCACTGTTTAACCCACAGTTAAATCCCAGATTAAATTAAAAATGCCTCTTTCACCCTTTTAAATCACCTCCCCGGTCATATTGTGCACCTATTTAACAATATGCAAAATACAAATGACAAAAAAAATTAAAAATTCTTGGTATTTTTATTTTAAAATCCAATCTTTTTGTCCCCCTATAAAACGTGTGCTTACGTAAGCTAGTACCAACTAATTTCAACCAAAATATCATGACATCCATCCATCAATCAATCTGCAACTTTTAGCGACAAGAGCAGTCCTCGGTAGCTCCGTATCATGCTACAATTTAAGTCTGCCTACTTTTTAGCAGTCCAATCAAATGCGACGGATTTGATTTAAATACCTCTTGTAACCGTACACCGCTAAAATACTCCATTTCACTGGGAAATACTCACAGTACAGAAGCTAAAGACACTTCCATTCACTCGGACATTAACCGGGACAGTCAAATAGGTACCCTTCAAATTTTCATAGAACATAATCATCCAAAAAGCTATGGTAGAAAACCAAGAAGGTAGATCATTGAGATTCTGTGTACATATGGGTAAGAACAAACTGCAGTTTATTTACATTTACTCTGGCAAATAACTTCCAAAGAACGCTCCAAGGGGAGATTCCATAGTATAGTTTTTCTCGTTATATAGGGTGTTAGCACACAAATATCCTGAGGTCTCCTTTCTTCTGACCACTGAAAAGGGGCTATTGACGAAGAATAAGGCCATACTCATTGATTAGTCCCTTATCTGGAAGTGCAAAGAATGCAAACTAGCCACAGGCACTTTCCTCTGATCTGTGTGTGTGCTGAAATTCTCAGCAATCAAGCCACCACCAGGAGAGTGTTTTCCTTTGTTTGTGTGTGAGTGTATGTCCTAACTACCCCACCATTTCACACAGAAAGACCAGCACAAAATCAAGCTATTGGCTCTTTGGGAGATACAGAACAGAGTGACTGATATACAGCTTGCACTCTGACACAAATATTAGACTCAAATTGCCTCAACACAACAGACTCATCAGTCTGACTAAAGAGGAACTGAAACAGCATGCGTTTTACGCTCATCGATAGAAAGTGCAAAGGTTGCACACACTGATTTTGACAACCAAGATAGCGTGAGGTTATGTCATACAACAAAAGGTTAGAAATTAGACCATTAGGTCACCTAGTGTGCCTTTAAACAAGGAAGCGGTTTCCTAAAATGAAGACATGGGGGGAAAAAAACAGATGTAGGATGTACATGTAGCCTAACGTGTTAGGGGAGGAAGTCTGTTAAGCAACCAACAATGCAAACTCAGCACAAAAGGGAACTTTAACCCTGCTTAGAGGGGAAAACAGAGTCTGCACCTTAACCCATTTATCCCGAGACAGCTGGAGCGGACTGTGTGGAAGGATGAGGACAGGTCAACCAGCGTATCATGGAAAATACCTTTCTTTGGCTAAAAATTATTTGCTACACAGTCCACATCTGTCACACCCTGCCTCATCCTTTTCAGGCATTTCTTAACACTCAGAATGAATAGAAAGTCGCCGTAGTAAGGTCCATCTGATGGCAGCACAGCATCTCTGCAGTGGTGTGAGGCAGACCTGCTGCTGCTGCTGTCCTCAGGGAGCCAGAGCCATGTGATGGGAAATGAAAAGCTTCTCTCTTCAGAGATTGAGCGATATCCATCAGTGGCATACGCGCAAACAGTTTAAACACAGAGCGCAAGACAGGTGAGGTGAGGAGAGGAAGGCAAGCAAACAAAGCATGCCGTCTGTCGGACTGTACCAATAAACAGGAATCTGACATTGCCACAAAGGGAGCCATTTACACAGATAAATACACATAGAGCTTCCATCTTTCTGTGCTTCCCTCTAGCGCAGAGAGATTAATGCCTGTGATAGCAGGAGGGCACCACAAAGGAAAAAAGAAGCACCTCATTACAGGAAACTCAGGAACAGCGAAGAGGCCTGGCCTGGCTGACCTGACAAAACACAGCAAAGTACTGCAGCAGGAAGCATCACAGATCATCCTGTCTGGACAGAGGAGCATTACTGTACTGTCATAAGGATGGAAACATGCACACAGACAGCTGGGGAACTAGGGCTGGGAATCACCAGATGCCACGCGATATGATATTATCACGATACGATCTTATTGCGATTTTAAACATTTTGCGATATGCTGAGTATTGCGATAAGATATAATGCGATATTTTGCGATTTATTACCTTTTTTCAACTGGAAATTATGCAGTTTGTCAACATCTGTTTTCTCAAATAAGATAACGTTTTCACTCTGTTCATCTCAGAGTTTTCATTCACGTATCTTGAGGTCAGAGGTCAAGGGACCCCTTTGAAAATGGCCATGCCAGTTTTTCCTCGCCAAAATTTAGTGTAACTTTTGAGTGTTATTTAGCCTTCTTCCCCACAAGCTAACATTACACAGTTGGTACCAATGGATTCCTTAATTCCCTGACACACCAAGCCCACGGTCGGCGATACTATGCTGTATCAATTTTTTGCCCCACCCCTATGGGGGACACACGTGACTATAAAATCTCATGGAGGACAGATCAGAAGAGAGGATATACGAGTGTTGTCACATTACCAAACACATGGTCTGGCATGCTGAATATGATTCCTAAAAAGAGGAAATGCTCAAATGCCCTTACTGTGCTCTATTTCTGTAACATTTTCACTTACACACATTCTTAAGAACAGCTGAGTATGACACAGAAGTTCGTTTATAGTTGCATGCTTTATATAATGTATCATATATGACCACAAACTCTCTCTACACGGTTCATACATTCACACACTGCTTCCTTGCCACTACACCACTACATCTCAGGCTGTGCCGGAGGGGCTGCAGGCTCAGGGACGGTCCGTGTCAAGCTCAATCGGATTTGTTCTGAAGTATCACATGAGCAGAGCAAAACCGACAGACTGAAATGCATATTATTGTTGCAATAAATGATTAAAACCTTGAAGAGAGTGTCGTTACTGAAGTAAGGTAATAACTAACATACTTACACGAAGGGCAGTCAAATTATAACTTTAACACACTTTAAGAAATCTTTAATAGGCTACAAACTGTTATGGAAAAGATCAGCAGGGTACTAGAATGCCATTCATCTTCATATCACATGTACTTCCCTTGGATTCAAGTAAAATGTAGTTTTCTGTATGCATGTGTGATCACTACTCATACTAGCCCAGTTTGTGTACAAAAGGAGTGACAGCACTGCCTACACAATCAATACAGCCTGAGTGTCTGGGTGTGTCAGCAGCTATTTACCGTATTGACATGAATACAAGACTTTTTTTTCCCCCTTAGAAATTACACTTGCTATAATGAGATCATATAACATGGACTAGACGTAAATGTGATACATTTATCAATCATTCTTTGTCAGTCTCTCTCGTGCTTATTTTGTTCATTTCTCTCTCATTGACTTCCATCTTCTTTCCCAGACATGACAAGTTTCCATAAGCAGCGACATGAATTATTAAAGAGCACCTATTATGCTCATTTTCAGGTGCATACTTGTTTTTGGGGTTTCTACTAGAACATGCTTACATGCTTTAATGTTCAAAAAACGTTTTATTTTTCTCATACTGGCGGTGCTGCAGCACCTCTTTTCACCCTCGGTCTGAAACGCTCTGTTTGAGCTCCTGCCCCCTCCCCCCTCCCAAAAAGCCCAGTCTGCTCTTATTGATCAGTTGGCCCACTCTGTTGTGATTGATCAACCGAACAAACTCTTCAGGCGTGTTTGAGGGCGTGCCGCACTAGTTGCTAGGCAGGTATTATGCAAATGTGTTACATGGTGACATCACCACGTTGCAGAAGGAAAGGCGGGACTTCAAGCAGGGCTTTATAACTTTGCAGACCTTTTACTTTCACAAAAAACTATATAACACAATAAAAGAAAGGGGAAAAAGCACAAATCATCTCTTTAACAAAATCCAAGCCTCTTAGGACAACAAAAATAATGTATGCAGTGTGCATTTTAGTCAGGGCTCAATATAAATCTACAGAACAAAATCAGCTTTGAAAACAAGGTCATTTAAGTGCAGAATGGTTCCATTATTGGCATTTTGTGGTGCATAATGACAGGTGAGGTTTTTCAAATGAATTTTAAATTGACGCGAACACTTTATTTTTTTAAATCTTGATGACTAGAGAAACCAAATCATTGGCTAGTTTAAGTAACACATCAGACATCATGAATGTGTAATATATGAAGAGAAAGGGAATCAAACCTAAAACGAATACCCCATCCCTTATCAAAATATAGTGAGTGACAACAATTTGAGCTGGCCATTTCTCCAAACCATTAGTTTGAGTTTGTCCCAGAACATCCTCCATTAAAACTAACTTTTTCCTTGTAGACCATCACACACAGAGCAGCCATGAGCGTGCATGTCAAACGTGACTAACAGGGAAGTTATAAACCTCCGTATGCTGCATGACCCAAGACAATAACAGAATCATGTGGTCTGTCTGTCTACTTTCTGCAGTCTACTTTCTAGTCTACTGTATCTCACTCTACAAGGCCTCTCTCACACACGCCCATACGCCCATGACATGTATAGGCTTGCCTCTTTTGAGTCAGACAAGAAAAGAGAGCAAGAACTCCACTTGAGATGAGTTTATAGACATTTGCTCTTTACTGCAAGGCCATTATACAGACTTCTCAAAGTAAACATCCTGCCTCTTATTGACATTTCATAGTTGCTTTCGGGAAATTAAAAGGTGTGAGATGAAAACCATTACACTCAAGGACACTCACACACATTTAAGCTGGCATTTTGGTAGAGAAACGTCACGTTAGTCCACAAGTCTTTCACCAAGTTATACAGTATGTGTACATTTGTTGCTGTAATGCTTAACTGATATTTGGTGTGAATAAATACTTCTGGGGAAAAAAGCAATGTATGTCTAAAAAAAGCATTTGATTTTAGCCCCACATAGCTGACGTGGATGCATGATTTAGCTGCGCAAACAAAAAAGCGAGCTCTGGCCCACTGCCCCAGAACACAATCACCTCGTCTCAAGCTCATCACAAAAAAAATCTCTCACAAACACCCGTGCAGTGCAGCCAGCTAGCATGACTCAGCTAGCTGATGTGCAGCGTGTGTTTGCATGCGAGGGGTTAGCAGGCAGGTGGTGAGGTTGTTTACTGTGAAAAGGCATTAGTGAGCAGCACCATGACCTATAGGCACTATGAGCCTGGTGCTGTGATGCTAAAAAGGCTAGCGCACACTGATGGAGCACTAGGGTATAAATAGCAGCGCTGCATCAGATGACTTTCTATAGCTATGGGCTTTGCTATTCTGCTGTTATACTTTGGAACCAACATACTATAGATAAATGTATGCACTGGCCTAGTTTATACATGAAAGGGCTTAACGTTTACATACAGAAAACACTTCACTCTCACTTGCGGTGGTGGTGTAATTGTATCTTGCCTTTTAAGCTGCCTTCACATGATAAGAGATTTGCTCTACAGTCAATGCGAGGTAGGGCGCAAAGACTTAAAGAGGCAGCAGGTAAAATATCTCCCATAAAAAAAAGAGCGCAAGGAACGCCATTCACTGTTTCTTGGCAGCAACAACAACAGTTGCAGCTGTTCTCATTGGTTGCGCTTTGAAATGTCAGCGGCAGTCGAGGTCAAAGTTGAAATAATTTGAACTTCAAGCGCAGCTATCCGTTGCGATTATGTGCGTTGCGCCACGCCGAGGCTGGCGCTTCTGCCAAGTCAGGCGGCACTGTTCTCCCCATAAGGAAACAATGGCACAGCCAGCGCAGAGCCATTTTACCGCTGATCATGTGTAGACGGCTTAAACCCGCAGTAGGCAGAATGTTTTTGGCATCATTGGGAAGAAATTTCATAATAACCTTTCTCCATATTGTAATTCAAGTGTTCTGAGAGAAAACTAGACTTCTGCACCTCCTCACGGCTCTGTTTTCAGGCTTTAAAAAATCCAGCCTGTGAAGGGGGACTTTGGCCAATCACAGGTTATTTCAGAGAGAGAGAGAGCGTTCCTATTGGCTGTTCATTCAAGGGAGGCAGCTGTGAATCACTCGTGAACTCCGATCATCAAATTAGACAGCGCTGATCAAATATGAATTAATATTCTGTTATTGCAAACCCTATTTCTCTTCTCAGCTGTTTTCAGAAACATCCTGTAGTGTACCGTTTAGCTGTAAATGAAAAAGTTTGCTCCAGCTGGTGGGCGGTACTTGGTATTTCCTCAACTGATCCCAACATGGCTGTCGGGTCATAAACTTTCTTATTTTACAGCCTAACAGTACACTACAAGATGTTTCTGACAACATTTGAGGCGAGAAATAAGCATTACAGTTACAGAATATTGATTCATATTTGATCATATTCATATTCGCTGCCTAGTTTGACCGTTTGATCAGAGTTTGTGAGTGATAGACAGCTGCTCAGAGACGGCAAGGCTCCAGCTCGGCTCTGATTGGTTGTTTTCCTCCAGTCTGTGAAATCTTGCAGATGCCGTTAGGAGCACCGGAGGACACCAGAGGATACAGAGGCACTTGTTTTTTTTTCAGATTACCTGTCTCATGCACTACTGTCAGGATATAGTGACCGTTTTATAAAAATAACTTTTTTTAAATCATAGTTGCTCCATTTCTACCACCTGCAGCTTTAAGTCTAGCACTCTTCAGAATAGGAGGTGAAAAATCTTGCGTTCTCCATCCTTTGTGCAGTCTCAACATTACCCTCAGTCTTTACATTACACTTTTTTTCTACTTGTATTAGTCACTAGTCGCCATTCTCTCCCTTTGTCTGAAACCATCCGGCCACCAATTCCCCATTTTTCTGTATCTTTGTGGCAGTTAGCGTATAAGTGTCACATCATATCAGCCATGTTGGGCCCTGCAGCGGGCTTTACTTCGACAGGCCATCCTTGCGGAACTGATTGCAGCTGCGTACAAATTGCCCTACACTCTTAAAAGAAGCTTGCCCATATCCTGAAAACAAAATGGATTTCCTCAATTGATACCTCCAGGTCACAATACGGTCATATACAGGGGGGCCAGGAAGATGTGTCTTCTAACTACTGCATTACCATATTCACAAGGATTGCAATCATTGGATTTGCTATTTTCTAGATTCAAATTGCAGCATAAGATGGCGCCCAGCCTTCAAGATCCATGAACTAAGACTTAATTGCACATGGATTGATGAGAAAGGAGGGATTAGTGTAATGTCTCCAGTGCAAACAGCCGAAGCTGGGATTTGGCTCCGACTTTCCTTTGTAAGCAGACTCAAACAAAGCAAGCCACAAAAGGAGGGTCATGTGGTTAACAATGCTACATGCAAAAATGTCATATGACTGACGCAGTGTCAGGACTATAATGAATATTAGTTTAGCATGTTGCCAACTGTCATGAAAACGTACCCTAAACAGAACACCTTGAAATAAAACAAAAATTGATTTTCTCCAGTAATGTGTTATTGAACGACTGTACTCATCCCCTCAGAGCAGCTCTTGTGGGGTTGTGTCAATACAGAGTGGATGCAGGGTAAATATCATGTGACAGAGGCCATGCATGATCAGAAATAAGGGCGGCAGCATAGCAACACAAAACCTATACAAATATGCAAAGCTCAAACTAACAACTGTGCAGCTATGCCTTGCTCGAATAGGGTCAGTATGTAGTACTTCAGCAAGCTATTCATAAACAGAAGTATAATTTCCAAACAATCATAAGGACATGGTTGATTAGTAAAAAATATTGAAACAGCATATGTGGGGAAAATAGCTTGATTATTAATAATGAATAAGTAGCCAACTGCAATGGGGAACTCCGTAACAACTGTAAGGAGGAATTATATTTGACTGATATGATATTTGAGATCTGACTGCTTGTTCTAGATATGTTAAAGCAGCAGTGGGTAGAAATGGAGCAAATATGATTAAAACAAGTTATTTTTTATATCCTGACAGTAGTGAATGAGACAGGTAATCGGAAAAAAAATCATGTGCCTCTGTGTCCTCCGGTGCTCCTAATGGCATCTGCAAGATTTCACAGACCGGAAGAAAACAACCAATCAGAGCCAAGTTGGAGCCTGCCGTCTCTGAGCAGCTGTCAATCACTCGCGAACTCCGATCAAACGGTCAAACTAGTCAGCGCTGATCAAATATGAATCAATATTCTGTTACTGTAATGCCTATTTCTCACCTTAAATGTTTTCAGAAACATCTTGTAGTGTACTGTTTAGCTGTTTTTGACCCGGCAGCCATGTTGAGATCAGTTGAGGAAATACCAAGCACCGCCCACCGGCTGGAGCAAACTTTCACAACATTTTACAGCTAAACAGTTCACAACAAGATGTTTCTGAAAACATTTGAGGAGAGAAATAGGAATTACAGTGACAGAATATTAATTCATATTTGATCGGCACTCCCTAGTTTGACCGTTTGATCGGAGTTTGCAAGTGAATGACAGCTGCCTCCGTTGAATGAACAGCCAATAGGCTAGATTTTTTAAAGCCTGAAAACAGAGCCATGAGGAAGTGCAGAGGTCTAGTTATCTCTCAGAGAACTTGAATTACAATATGCTGAAAGGTTATTATAGTTCTTTTGCCCAATGACGCCAAAAATATTCTGCCTACTGCAGGTTTAAATGAGGAACTGGTAGCCTGAGCTATAATCATCTGTTTCACCCGGAAACAAGGAGCCGTGGAGTACATGCGTTTGCTGTTTATGCAAATGGATCAACATGGGTTATCTAACCAGACTCTATACAATCCTGGTCATGGTGGTAAATGCTGGGTTTGTCAGGGCGAACAAGGTTAGATGAATAAATACTAACTCTAGAGTTGCTTTCCTGTAAAATCAGAAACTTTAAACCTACTATTTTAGATATTCTTGGCAAATTCTAAGCCATTGTGCAACCGCACAAGTACGTGGATATGATTGCAGAGGGTAAGGTGTTGCATTAACCTGAATAAAGAGAAGAATGCCTATAAAAATTAAAGCGGTTTGTTCGTGACCACTTGACTTACATTGCAATCACTGCATTGTTTTGTAGTTTGCAGACTGTTCAGTCGAATGGCAAATGCAAAGAATGTAAAAAATAGGATAGAGAATGGTAGAGCAAAGAGGGAGGGAGGGAGGGAAAGTAGACTTAAAAAGTAGAAGCTGAGAAAGGAAGAGGAATAACATAAGAAGGAGAAAAAACATAAATCTTTACTCTGACTCTCTAGACACAAATGTAGTTAATTTCCAATGCAGCCTCGCTAAACCATCAGATATATTCAAAGAAGGGCTGTCCCTGACCAAAGAAATTCTTAGATGACAAACACTTGATTTTGGTGTCTAATCAATCAACTGATTTAATCAACAGATCTTTAAAACTGAGTTTCTCCACAAAGAATCACACAAAAGTACCACTTTAAATCTTGTGTTTCCCAGAGATGTGCTCATAAGTGTCATAGAAATAAGTCATTCAGCATGAAAAAAGCGACTAAAGAAATCTTAGTTGACTAAGACCAAAACGACCCATTAGTCGACTAATCGACTAAAAGGGGGCAGCCCTAATTCAAATACTGTTTCCTTTTATCAGTCCGAATGGTCAGATATTGCTCAGCTGCTCTGGCATTCAACAATTAAAGAAGCGCATGATTTAAGTTTCCAAATTACTATTCAATTCTGCCTTTATATAACAGCAACGTGCATTGCTCACTGCACCACTATTCAGAACAGACGTCAGACGAATCTTATCTTTTACGATGGCCAACACATTAAACTGTCACATACAGCAAGATGAAACTATACAGAGTAGACAGATAAACTAAGAAAGAACTGCAGTATCGAGTCTGAATTCTACCATTTTGCAGTGGACCTTTTAAAATGAGGATATACCCATCTACAACTTCAACCAATTAATGATTTTTCTCTTGTCTTATTCTTTCTTTTGATTCATGTCATCTCAGACTAAAGCTGAATACTAATGATACAAGAAATAGGCATACTGTATATAAGCTAGTAGAGTAGAGATGTAGAGAAATAATCAGCCCACCACCTCTTATTCGGTTCCAACCACCAGGTTGAGAACCTCTGATTTACTGAACCATAAACTGCGGGCTAATGTGAAGACAATGGATGCAGATGTCAGGTTCATTTAAAATTGATAGGACACCATACTGTACAGCTTAACTCCACCCGTTTTGCCTCCCTCTGTCCCACCCTCTTCCCTTTGTCCCGTGAGCAGACCTAACGGTCCTATTTTGAGAGTGCGGCGAAGCTTTTCAAGGTATACAGTGTGGAGTAAATTAGAATGACAAGGACACTAAGGGCCCCTTCCTTCATCATCTCGCCCTTGCTCCCTCTCTCTCTCATCATCCCCTTCCCTCCATGCTGGTCAATTACTGCGGCCAAAGAGGCTTTTAAGGATCCATCGCGGAGACCAGAGTGTGCATCAGCTGCTTGGACAATTATCAGGATGCTATCGAAAAGTCTCTTTCTCCCAACGCTACGTTCCCACAGAACTGATTATTTAAAACCTTTACTATGCAGAGAGAAGGTCACATCAACGGAGAGAGAAAATTACTTCCTGCAGTGATGGGTGAAACTATACTGAAGACAAGTTACAACACCACCCCCAATCCCTTCTGCCATTATCAGATTATTGATTAGCAGTAACAAGGATTAAAATCTCTGGAAAAGACACAAGCTAGGAAACCTAAATGAGAATTAAAGAGTTCACTTCAAGGGTAAGGAGGCTGGTATTGGCTGTTGTTCTGCAATGAGAATTTATCCCGACAATGGCATTCAATTTAATAAATGTTAGGAGGTCACTGCAACACAATTACTCTTCTTTCAGCAGCATGCTACCCTCAGCTAGAGAAGAAAATTAAAGTAGAATAGGCTTTTGATGAGGCGTATCTGGTGGGAAAGAGGACAGCATCAGTGGGAGGATACTAATGATTAAGAGTGGGCGGTATCATTAATATTTCAAAAATGATCACAGTATTATCACAATACTAATATGTTACAGTACTTAAAGGACCAGTGTGTAACATTTAGGGAGATCTATTGGCAGAAATGGAATACAATATTAGTCGCGCAAGAAGACTGTACATTTTAAATGTTAAATTATCTTGATGACTAGAAACAAAATGATAAGATCCTGGGAAATATCCCTTGGCTAGTTTAAAGAACCAGTGTGTAACAATTAGGGGGATCTATTGGCAGAAATGAAATATAATATAAATATGTATGTTTTCTTTATTCTATAATCACCTGATAATAATAATTATTGTGTTTTTGTTACCTAAGAATGAGACGTTTATATCTACATAGGGAGCGGGTCCTCTCCACAATCAGCCATGTAGCACCACCATGTTTCTACAGTAGCCCAGAAGGGACAAACCATACTCTGTTAACTTATCCTGCTTGGGCCGGAGTCAATAACGTTACTCGCTCTCGTCGCCGCCGCTCTCTCCCTCTTGCTTCACCACTCACTTCCCACGAACACATTGGCTCTGCTCCGATTGACTCTAGAGAGTCAATCCTCAACTCAGCGCTAGTTACTGCCAGATCCTACACACTGGACCTTTAAAGTAATAATCTTGAAGATTTTCATTTAAATAAATGTATGTTAAGTCACTATCTATCATTGAATGAGGAAAGTATTGCAATATTTAGACATTTTCAGTATTACAAATTGGTTGTCTGTGGCGACATTCGCGGAACAAATGCTGAATTAAGTTACTGCTAATGCATACTGAACATTTTCTACTGCTGTAGCTTCACATTAAAAGCATTTAACTGGCGAAACACAAGTTGAATTTTATTATGAAGTAGTCATAGGAAATGCAACATGTTTGTCAGTGAGCTTGACTTGATTAAAATAGATTTTTTTTCCTTTAGGCGGTATGATGTTTTGATATGAGATTTTTTCAGTGATGATGTTGAAATATTTACTGAGCCCTAACAAGGAAAACCGCTCCTCACCAACTTGCAGTGCAAGAAAAGCTGCTCCTACTTAGATATTAACATGGAGCCAAGTCCCAAACAAACCAGTTTGGCCTACAGGTAAATTATAACTATTGCTGCAACTGCTGCATTCTGTTCAGTGTGTAAGTGAAATGCAAGGATTGTCTACAAACTTGAACCAAAGCCGAAACTAAGGTTTCAAGTGCTACCTGAAAGCCCTCAAGCAAAATGCGTCAGCACAAATATTCAATGTTCACAGTAAACACAGATAAGTACTCATATTTCAACAGGCCGTTTGCCAAACAGAGATTGTCCAATAATAGCTTAAACCATAACCAGGTTGACGGTCACTGGCTAGAAATGTGAATCCTGATTTCCTATACTTCTGTGTTAAATTTAAGACCAATTGTTTCAAAAATTGCTACAAATTTTGAGTGGTAAATTTGATAAACTGCATTTGTGCATAGCAGAAATAACAAAAGGGAACAGTTAGTACAGAGCTTTTAGTAAAGAGATAAAGACTTACTGAGGACGTAGAGAGAAAGGGTGATCCCTGCCAGGCAGAAGCCCTCAAAGAAGCGCAGGGTGCTGAACATGGGGACGTTGACCGAGAAGGCCACAGTCAGACCAAACACCAGCATGAACAGCACCGATATGATCAGCACCGGGTGGCGGCCAAACCTGCGGAGCAAGGTAAAAATTATTTAAGGACTAAGGACACCTTCAATGTGAAAAAAATAGTTTCCGATATTATACACCACAGACTGTAGCTATATAAAGACGGACGACATGACAGCTCCCCATAAGTGAAGCCAAAACATCTTGATCGCCCCCTGGTGGCTGGCTGCAGTATATGTCATAAGTCCCGCACCCTCAATGTTAGCGGATGGGACATGGGCCACACTAAAAAGTAAAAGTACACCTCTAAAAAAGTTTTCCCAAATATGGTGTCTGTCATTTTAGGTAGTTCTTATCAGGCTGATGTATGTTCAAGTGATAATTTTTCTGATGAGTTTGGTTTTAATTAGTTATTTGATGCTATGATTGGTGACATCATGATTAACAGCTGTGATTGATAGCTGCTCGCAGTGGTAGTAGTCGCGTAGCTGGAGGCTCGGGTATTGTACGAGAGAGGAGATATAACTTTAACTTTCCATAACCGCTACAAGTCTGTGTAATAGAACATGTGTCAATCTCATCATAAATGTATTTATAGAGATATTATGATTAGTTGTGTGTCTTTCTAGCCAAACAACTACCGTGGTGCTAATGTAGCAGCTAGGTGGCTCGTGCTAACAAGCTACGGCCGTGCTCGGCTCATGATTGGCTCAGGCGCATGTGTGGGCGGGACCTCGATGCAGACATATTATAGCTTCACTTTTGTACAGTGAGACGAAGTTTGTTGTGCAAAAACTTTGTTTTGAAAATCTTACCAGTCAGCAAGGATCCCAAACGTCAGGTATCCAAAGATGGATCCCACCAACAGAGAAAACTTGGCGATGTGGACTTTCCAAGCTGAGTCACACACCAGACTCCACTGTAGAAACAAATAACCGCAATCATTAGTTCCAAGAAATATGTGCTGGGTACAAAATGGAAGTGAAAGCAACAACTGTATCTTTTGAGGATGAGACATTTTTATGGATTGACCCTGACCCTACACTGAGTCTGTCTGATTCATGGGGCATTATCACCACTCATAACACACTGAAATTTGAGAAGGGTACATTCTGTAACAGGGCTTGCTGGTGAACATTGACATGATATCTCTCCAACTATTACCTTTCCTTTGTTAATCATTCAACACATTATTTTACACGGACATAGTGCAAGCACTTTTTAGAAAAATTTCTTTATTGCGTAAAGGTCCCATATGCTAATTTTCAGGTTCATACTTGTATTTTCTGTTTCCACTAGAACATGTTTACGTGCTGTAATCCTTTATTTTCCCCACACAGTCTGCCTGAATATGCCTGTATTTACCCTCTATCTGAAACGCTCTGTTTTAGCTAATTTCAACGGAATTGCAATTCAATGCAACAGCTTGGGTCCGGGTTTACTTCCTGTCAGCTGATGTCATTCATATACACTGCAACCTGAAATAAACTGGGGTTGCGTCCAAAATTCTATATTAACACGCTATTTCGTGAGCTAAAACAGTAAGTGAGATATTTTAGTATGTCCGAAACCTTAGTATGAACCCAATAGTACGCAAATTGCATTCTATTTTTAGTGAAATATTACAGTATGCAACGTTGGACACTACAGCAGTATAAATATCCCAGAATGCAATGTGGTAATGACGACAAGGTAAATTACTGCTCAGTGCATCCAAAAAGATACATACAGCTGTTTATTCAAGCAAAAGTATGTTGAACGATAGTACGCATACTGAGTATGTAGTGCATAGTTTCAGACGAAGACTGGGGCACATTTAGAATTTACAGTACAGTTGTGACATCACAGAGTTACGGAAATCCTGACAGCTTGCAAGGCACAGTTTCTGAATACGGGCTGTGTCTATTTCTCCATGGATTGAGCGTTTTGATACTTTCACAGTATTTATATAGCACTTAAACCTAAATATAAAAACACATGAAAATCTCACTTTGACAATATGGGACCTTTAAAACTATTAGTATTTAGGCCCAATTGTACCCCAAAATAGCACATCTCTAAACAGACTTGATATTTTAGAATTTCTCTAATGTAGTAACAACTCTCTTGGTCAATAGCTAATTTAGCAGAAAAAAAATAAGTGGTCTTGAGAATTGTGACTCCACTAGAATATGCATGTTTATGCAAAGCCCACACCGTGTATTTGCCAAAACCAAAAAACGTTGGAGAAGCTCTTTTGTCCTCTGCAAATCAATATCAGGGATTAAATCATCTATATTTATGCCAATCATTTCCTCAGTCAAAAATCACTGGGTGTACTTAAGCGGATATTTCTTATTTTGCCATTTATTCATTCCTCCTCTACTGTGTCGAAATGGTGCACATTATTACAGTCAACTCTGCATGTTCTTCGCCGACTAAGGATTCCTAGAGTGCAAACAATGCAGTGAGTGCTTGCTTTTGCGTGATTCAAGCACGCCCTGATTTCTTTTCTGCCCACAGTAATTGTGACCTTGTACACAAAGCAATGATCGCAGAGGTGTAGGAAGAAACACAATACCTAAACAAATCTACCCGAACTTGCAACTTTGACTACCATTGCCATTATTATTTAACGATCCTAGTAGAGTAATTGATCCTGAGAGGAACAGAAGATGAATTTCAGAGGGGAGGTGGATATTAGGGGTCTTTTTGGCAACATATGTCGCCCAGCTGTCTGTGTCGACAGAAGCAGGAAGGAGCGCACAGGGGCGTGGTGGCCATAGCAGGTGCAGTTCTGCCTCAATCCTACTTAATCTATTCACCAAACCACTACAAAGAATATGGGAACATATATTGCCATGTCATGAAAAATCATTTAATGTAGCAGCTCAACCTCGTCTTGAAATACAAAGTGTGGTTTGTTCTTACATTTTTCTCTGAGGGGCTCTAACCTCTCATAACCTCCACCATAGTGACCTGCTCAGAATGGAACGCTCCAGGATTACCCAGCCGGCCATCACATGATCCCGGCATGCCACTCATTCACAGTTTCAGTATCGATGTCAGCAGAGAAAAAGACAGAGGGAGGCAAACAAGTTCCTATTGCGCAATCACTGCACAATCAAGTGTGTTTTAAAAAACTGAAGATGCCCTTCACCGGAACTGTGACATACATGCTGTACACTGGAATCAAAGTCTGCGATTAAACAGGCTGCACGGCTGGATGACAAGTTTGGTGACTGTGCAGAACAGATATCTGCGGGCGACCCCAGACAGATGAGTAATGTTGAGAAACGCCAACACATCCCGAGTCACATGCCGGAGACAAAGCAGCAAGTGTTGAAATGTGTAGTGAAATGGGCAGAGAATGGCAGATTTTGATAGTATCATTAATGTGTTTTATTTCAGAATCTGCCAATTCACATGTAACCAAGATTCTCTCTCCAGGCCAACACTCTGACCGAGCTCACACACAATCATTAATGGGCCTCCACACTGCAAGTAGCACAAGTGGTAAAAAAAGACTTTCAGCTATAGCGGAGCAAAGAAATCCCAGAAAATGTGCAATTCAGTCGAAGCAAAGAGTCCTTGCAGCTTGTCTGCTATGCCCCTATTATTTCTGTCATTTGCTCCCCTGCTATTCGTCTTGCTCATTTGGGAGTAATGACGAGAGGCCAGTGTGTAGAGCTGGGTTATACGCATTATAAATCTAATAGCTGACAGAAAATGCAGAACAATGAAGGGCCAAAAGCGAATCAGTTGAAATCCCCAGGGTGTCTGTTGACCTCTCTCAAATGACCGGCCACCAATGATCGGTCTACACCAGCGAGTCTCATTAGCTCAGATGAAGACGCTCTCGACTACAGCTGCACAATTCTGCACTCGTTGAACTACAGAGCGGTGGGTGGGGTGGGGGGGGTTTCAAAGGAGGGGGAGCTGGCGAGGGAGGGAGGGAGGGACGCAGGGAGATGGAGGAAAGCACAGGAGGAGGGAGGAATAAAGATGTAGAAACAGAACATACAAAGAGATGGAGAGAAACGCAGAGAATAAAAGGAAAGTATGGGTAAGGATAACAGGCTAAAGAGAGAGAGGGATAGAGATGCTTTAAAAAGCAGTTGTGAGGAGAAAACACATGGAGAGACTGCTGCATAGTTACTGCCTAGCAACAGACCATCGCCGTGGTTATCAGACTCTTTCTGCTTCCAAGTGCAAGTTTTAGCACCACTGCCGTACAAAAGGGTGGAAATCCTGTAATGTCGTTGCGCCATGGGCGAGGGGAGAGCAAGAGAGAGCAAAAAGATAAGTCTATGCTCTATTTCCATGGCAGATTTGTGGCTGGAGGAAGTAAACTAGGAAACAATAGAAATTGTTGACGTAGCCTGAGGGGAGTCTGAGAGCAAGTTTACATTATATAGGTGTAGCCAGGTTTTGAATAACTGTCATACTACTGTAGCATCCGGACTGAAAAACACTAACACGTTTGGCAAGTTAGCTGATGACAGTTATGTTTTCGTACGATCAACAGTGACAGATGGTGAAAGCGCAAACCTTTTCCTGTCAATCTATTATTCATTGTCTCCTTTTGTTGAGAGCAAGAGCCATAAGAACACATCTCTGTCGCCAAAGAGACCTGATATGTATCAACAACCCACCAACACTCCTACAAGCTGAATTCCATCACACAACCCTAAATTCAAGGGTCAGGCGCCCCATAATGTTCACCCCTCCCTGTTCAAAAGACTTATCAGAAACAAGCCCGCAAAACACACACACACACACACACACACACACACCAGAGCTTTATCTTTGGGTCGCACAAGCGTCTTTCCTCCCGGCTGACGCTGTGAGTGGCTGTCATTGTGTGCTGACTGGGTATCTGCAGTGGGGTCATCGCCTTTCGACAGCTGAAACTGTTTCAAAAGTGTCCCACACTGATCTGGGGTCTGTGGAAGGAGCCAACCAGCTGGGTAAACAGTATGAAGGGACACAGAGCAGAGAGGCCTGCATGGGTGTTCATACAGTATCATCTTTCGTATCTATGGGTGTGCAACCTCCAGCGCAGTGATATGGGGTCTGGGTGTACCCACCAGTGTGCTTTTCCTTATCACTTTCATACAATTTTCTAACCTACAAGAAAAATAACACAAAACTGGCACTGACATACTGAAGTACTGAAACAACTGCTTGATTAATCACTCAACTAGGGCTGCAACTATCACTTTCATTATCGATTGCCCATTATCTTTCTTGATTACTCAATAACTTGTTGGGTCTATAAAATGTAAGAAAATCATTTAAAATGTGCATCACTGTTTCTCAAAGTCCAGTGTAACATCTTCAAATGTCTTGTTCTGTCCAACCAAAAGGTTTAAAAAACCAAAGATATTCATTTATATACTGTCACATATGACAAAGAAAAGTCTTCACAATTTAGAAGCTGTAACCACAGAATATAGCATTTTGACATTAAAAGGAACAGCGTGTGTATTTTGGGGGATCTACTAGCAGAAATGGAATATTATATTCAGAACTATGTCTTCATTAGTGTGTAGTCACCTGAAACTAAGAATCGAGTTTTCGTTTAGATTGAACCCTTCATAGCTACATAGGCAGTGGGTCCTCTTCACGGAGTCTGCCATGTTGCTCCGCCATGTTTCCTACAGTAGCCCAGAACGGACAAACCAAACACTGGCTCTAGAGAGAGGCTTTCACATTTTTTACATTACCTGAAGGCCAATGTAGTTCTCCAACACGCTTGTGAAACTGCGGTAACGTGAGCCGCAGAGTGTAAAACTGTTGTACTACCAGCCGCAGTCTGACTTCCGTTGCTCTGAGAGTAGTGTTATGGTAAGGATGGCCTCTGAGCGAGGCGAATGACATTACCACGGTTTTGCACTTTTCTGTTGATCAACTAATTGATTAATCAATTAATCGTTTCAACTCCAACAAGCAACAGAAAATTAATTGGCAACAACTTTGACATGGGATTCAACGTTTCGGTCATTTAATAAGCAAAAATGCCGAATACTGGCTGTTTCCAGCTTCTAAAATATGAGGATTTGCTGCTTTTCTCAGATATATCATCATGATTTAAAATGGAATATCTTATGGGTTTTAAGCAATCTGTAGATATCAACTTGCAGAACTTGTGACTGGCATTTCTAAAACTATTTTCTGACATGTTACAGACTAAACAAAAATAACTGCTGTGTTCAAGATGTCGTAGTTTCGTACCAGCCAGATCGCCATTCTACGGAGAAGTTTTACAAAAGAACTAGATTAGGACTTCAACTAACAATTATTTTCACTGTCGATTAATCTGTCGACTATTTGTCTCAATTAATCAATCAGTTATTTGGTCAATAAAATAGTGAAACGTTTCAATCAATGGTTCCCAAAGCCCAAGATGACGTCCTCAAATGTCTTGTTTTGCCAACAACTCAAATATATTCAGTTTACTGTCATAGAGGAGTAAAGAAACCAGAAAATATTCACATTTAAGAAGCTGGAATCAGAAATTTGACTTTTTTCTCCTAAAAAATGACTCAAACCGATTAATCGATTATCAAAGTAGTTGGCAATTAATCTGGTAGATGGTAACTAATCGATTGAATTGTTGCAGCTCTAAAATAGATGTTAACATAATCACCAATCCCTAAAAGGCAAGTGTCTCTGATTGATAGCCTATATACAAGAACCAAACTTTCACAGGGAATCAGCGTAGAGGTTAATCTTTGCTTCGAAGTGGTTCTCAGGTCACTATTTGTGCAGCTGAATGGGAGCTGAGTAGTATAGGCTGCAGAGAGACTCTATCTGTCTCTGAGTAATGATACATTCTCATTTCTAAGGCTCAGTCCAATTAAGACGGACCCCGAGGAGAGCTTTGACTCAATTAGTATGGGTCTCCACATTAACCACTTTGGATCCTTCATCACCACCTCAACCTCCTCCGCCTGCATCAAAGCCATCTTTCTGTGGCACGCTGAGAAAAAGTAGAAAAGTGATACTGAAACCTATGTGGCACAAATACATCTACATGTATTTGCATGTTTTCCTCATGCGATATGAAGGTATAACATGGGGTTAGAATGGGTTGGTACATTTTGACAGAGACACTACCGCAGCCATTACGTCTGTGTTGGCACCCTGCTGCTCTGCTTTTTGGGGATTGAGTGTCACAGATAGCTGAGCCCAGTCATGTGCAGTTATGCCTATGCAATCCAAACACAGGGAGAAATGCCAAGTCATCATTTCCTGCTGCTGTAGTGTCACATCCTAGTTTCTGTGCTTCTACTGCTGGTGGTGGAGATAAAGGGGGCCTTGGAAGAGTGAGGTTGTCAAAAGAAACAAAACCAAAGATTCGTCCTTATGCCGTATGATTCAATTTCTCCTGACGATGACTTTGTCAGGACGGCATGGGTCAGGGAAGACGAGACACTTTCACCAACTGCTCCGGCCCGTCACTGATCTGCAGTGGTGGTAGTGTCAACATGACATTCTCCGTATGCGTGCAACGGCAACACAAATGTTGGCATCTACAGGTTAACACCAGCATGATGGGAGAGCCGGTGGTGTTTTAGTACCAAATCCTTCATATATCGGAAACTTCTTTTACCCATGAGAGTACTGACATTTTTTGATTGCTAGTAATGTGGTTCCACCCAATCGATTCCCCTGACATATGACTTCATATTCAGCTGGTTAAGAGTATTTTCTATTCATAAAAACAGTTTATCATCCTGGCTTTAGCTCGTGCAACCCCACCCCCTAAATGACCCCGCGGACAGTAAATGAAATCAAGACTTAAGCAGTCCCCCCGGCTCCCTTATGGCTGAATTGAAATGCCACAGTTGAATTTTATTTGCTTTTTTAAACGGGGACATTATCAGTGATAAGCAGATGGGCTGTTGGCATCACAGTGGTGCCACAACCCCCCTCCTACAGCAGAGAGATGCTTCAAAGCCCGGCTCCAGATCTAACTCTTCCTGATAAGCGTTTTGATTATGATATGCATGCCAAACTCTTCAGAGGTGCAGATTAAAATGCAATCTACTGTTCTCTACAAGGGTGTGCATCAACATTTTAGACTTTTTCTCAGCAAAAGCGAGTGTTGAACATTAATATCTATTTATTCTTTCTAGGGCTGTCAAAGTTAACGCGATAATAATGCCAATTAGTTTTAACGGCACTAATTTCTTTAAGGTACTTTGCGATTTTTAGGTTGTAGCGAGCTCAGTTTTAAAGCTAGAGTGAAGATCCTGGCATCATATGATACTACAAAGCCTAAGGAATCCATTGGTACCAATCATGTCACACTAGAGTGCTGTTTGTCGTGAAGGAGGCTAAATAATGTTCCAAAGTTACACTAAATTTTGGTGAGGAACAACTGGCATGGCCATTTTCAAAGGGGTCCCTTGACCTCTGAACTCAAGATATGTGAATGAAAATGGGTTCTTTGGGTACCCACGAGCCTCCCCTTTACAGACGTGCCCACTTTATGATAATCACATGCAGTTTGGGGCAAATCATAGTCAAGTCAGCACACTGACACACCGACAGCTGATGTTGCCTGTTGGGCTTGAGTTTGCCATGTAATGATTTGAGCATATTTTTTATGCTAAATGTACCTGTCAGGTCTTAATTATCTACTCCTCTGTGATAAGAGTCCTTTCTCTGCAGATTTAATCACATTATCCCGTCAATATTGATGTCAAGTTTACTCAGAGAGCCCTCTGGATCAAGTTTCATGCTTTTCAAAAATAAAACTTGATATCTTGATATAAGCAAGACGCATCCACAATGGGAGAAGAGCTGATGTGCGTAATGAGAGAGAGAAAAACCCTTCCTCCTCTAGCTGGCAGACCAACTATGATGACTGCAGGCCTATACTGTCTCCTCAGCCTAGGCCTGTGCAGATAAGAATATCTGCAACACAATGGTGATGTGTGATAGAGGAGGTAAAGACATCAGAGACACACTAAAAAGTGCCCAGAATTAACATATCACTGGTGTTTGGTTAAGGTAGCAGATAGGGAGGGCGGCTGATGTTTGGCCAGGGATGGTTGCATTATTCTAGAGAGCGCACTAATGACCTTTGCTCCAAATCAAAAGGCTCCATGTCTATTATGTCCATTACGGCACACCGGCAAATTCCACCAGCAGTTGTGTGCCAATGTGCCAATGGTGGCATCTCTCTTGATAGGTCACACTTTGTGTCAGCTGTTAGGTATGACTCACTGACTGTCAGCAATAAGGTGCATGCCCTCACATATACAACACTTTTGAGGTGAGCCAAATCTGTGAATCTCTACAGAACAGAAATGACTCAGTGCTAGACGGCCCACTGTGGAGAAAGAGAAATGCACTCCTTTTTGGATGCACTAATGGAGGCAAGAAGCTGTCATACATCATTTTTCACTAACATGACTGCTGCTGATTTATTTATTTTTGATTTTATCTTTTATTTTATTTGTATTCTTTGTTAGATATGAAATACATGATGTCTCTCTTTCTTTGAAATTCTGACTAAACATTTCATTGTATGATTTAATTATTAATATTGTTAGTCTTGTCTGTATGTGTATATATGTTTAAATGTAAAATTCACTAAAAAATATTGTTTAAAAAAAAACATGACTGCTGCTGCTTTATTTATTTCGTCTCATCTTTTATTTTATGTGTATTCTTTGTTAGATATGTGAAATACATGATGTCTTTCTTTGAAATTCTGACTAAACATTTCATTGTATGATTTAATTATTAATATTGTTAGTCTTGTCTGTATGTGTATATATGTTTAAATGTAAAAAATAAAAAATATTGTTTAAAAAAAAAAAAAAAACATGACTGCTGCTGCTTGGGTGTTGATAAGTGCCACAAATTCTCCCTCTTACTAAATCGATCCTATAATAGGATTAGGGCGGATAGGGTATCACACATGCATAATAATAACATGATGGAAATGATGTGCACCCTCTCTTACCTTGGTAACCACGTTCTGCACAAGTCCTGTGTGCAGCTCAAATGTCCACTCATTGCACTGACACTGCATGTTGTTCCTGCTGGTCTCATTGTGGCTGGTGCCGGTGTAACTTCCATTGGCGTAAACGTAAGCTGGTCGTGCGCCTCCGCTGCTGCTGCTGCTGCTGTTTTTGGGACCGTCTAACAGCGAGGAATGGCTCGCAGCAGCAGCAGTCTGATTAGTCAGGTTCGCCAGAGGATAAATGCATGTGTTGTTCGGCTGTGCGAGGAGGAAATTGTCCGAGTACTGGCTGAATCCGATGAATAACGCCGGGATCCATGTCAGCACGATCAGCTGTTTCTGGTACTTCCCGAATCCCCCGAGAAACGGCAGCACGGAGCCGTCGATGCGTGTCAGCAGGTTGGCCGACGTGGTTTCAGGGGACACGAAGCCGTTCTCCGGTTGATGGTCATCCGTGTCGAGCTGCACCACGGCCATCGCAGTTCCTGTCGTGTAATGCAAAGCCGGTGTGGTTTTGCAGAGCTGCTGCTGCTGCTACTAACCCCCCTTGTCGACTCCACAATGCGTCAATGCCCCCAGCTCCGCCGGTGAAAGCCGTGCGCAGTCAATCACTGGAATGGAAATAAGACGCACCTCTTTATTATCAGGAAGCACTTCCCCTCCGTCTGCCAACCTAAACCCCTTTGCTGGTTATGACTGACTGTCACAAAAGGCAGTGAATTAAATGAAAAAACGACGAGGAATATACTATTTCATGATCATTTCCTGTCGTCTCATTCATCATCGGTGTGTGTCCCTGTCGGTCTGCTGTGGAAGCTATATAGGAAGGAAGGGCTTCCTGAGGGAGCCACAGGTAACACACCTGCCCATACAGGCTCATCACAGTGTTGTTGACTCTACCCCAACATGGCCACCTGTTAACACTGGGAACCACTTTGGAAGGAAAATGCTCATTCCCTGTGCAGCTGTAGAGCTAGAAAATGAACATTGCCTTATAATTTACATTTTTTTATTCAGTAAAAAAGACACCAGTAGTAGTATTACTTTTGTTTGTATATTTGTATAAATGAACACACTGTGTTCTCGTAGTATAGGCTGTCACCTTCCCAAAAAGAAGTTTATTCAAGTGTGTTATTTTCTTTTAACCTTAAAATAAGAGAGTATATAGGCTATTTTCAGTTGACCTTTTATGTACTTATCAGAGGTATACTCAACTAAAGTATACATAAGTGTACTTAGCTCATACTGACAAGTATACAGGAAAGTGTAAGTATACTTGGCTTATACTGATAAGTTTACAGAAAAGTCTAAGTATATTTGGCTTATACTGACAAGTATACAGAAAAGTCTAAGTATACTTGGCTTATACTGACAAGTATACAGAAAAGTTTAAGTATACTTGGCTTATACTGACAAGTATACAGAAAAGTTTAAGTATACTTGGCTTATACTGACAAGTATACAGAAAAGTCTAAGTATACTTGGCTCATACTGACAAATATACAGAAAAGTTTAAGTATACTTGGCTCATACTGACAAGTATACAGAAAAGTCTACTTGGCTTATACTGACAAGTATACAGAAAAGTCTAAGTATACCTGGCTTATAGACCTACTTGTACTTAATATTTTGATCGAGACATACTTAAGAAAAGTATAATTAAGTATTCTTGCCTTATAGGCCTACAGAAAAGAATACTTGGCTTGTAGTTGTGCTTACTTGATATAGTAGCACAGAGTAGCACATTAAAGTGTGTTTTGCAACCATGTTATGTGTTTATTATTTAATAGAATAAAATCAAAACCCAACCGTTGTTCCACACATTCTAACATATTTCTTTATTAGATAATAAGAATTCCAAACATTTTGCAAAAAAAAAAGGTCACATTATTTTGGGTTCTCTTAAGTGACATCGCCCCAAATATTGTAGCTGGAAGATAGATAAGTAATGAATACATTTACATAGCCTATATAAATGCAAAGATGTTAAATGCACAGATGTCCCATCAACAGGGGGTAGGAGGAGGAGGAGGAGGAACTAGCTCTGTCCCCGCCCAGCTCTGTAGCAGACAATAAAAACATAACACTTCTACTTTAGCGGCCAGCAGAAGTGGATAATAAAAAAAGATTATTACTCTTTATATAACTTGTAATCACATATGTGAGCAGAAGTCTCTAATACAGGAGACAAGGACTTATGTTGGTTGTTTAGGGACAATAATGTATGTACAGTGTGGAAGCAGTATTTAAAGGGGTATGGTTTTGACAGAGTATCAACATTGTATTTTGGCTTTTCATCCATAGTTTGAGTGATTGAGAGAGATAAAAGAAAATCAATCATTTGTCTTGTAGATTGCAGGCTTTATTGTGTTCTACTTTTTAGCTTGTTTGGTGAAGGCAACTGATGAGAGTCAGAGTCAACATTAGTCATTCCTACTTCCTTATGATTCTTTAGTCTGGTGGCAGCGGTGTAATGTAACTAAGTACATAAACTCAAGTACCATTTTGAGGTACTTGTACTTGTGCATTTTATGCTACTTTATATTTCTATTCCACTACATTTTGGAGTAAACTGTTGCACTTTGTACTTCACTACATTTATTTTAAAGCTTTAGGTACTTTCAGATTATTAATACAAAATATAGATCAACTAATAAATTATGATATTATATTAAAGGTTAAGCTACCCAGCAGTCATTAAAATTAGCTCCACCGTTACCAACTGCAACATTAAAGTGATGTACTAATGCATCAATAATTATAATCCAGTAATATATATGTGATTCTGAAATGGGCCATTCAGCATAATGAGTACTTTTACTTTTGTTTATTAGTATATTTTCACTTTAATACTTTTTTACTTTTACTTTTGAATTCAGGACTTGTGGTAGACTGTGGTATTACAGCCCTATTCTCATTCCCAGGACGTTAAATACAGAGGCTCTGTCGGCATCCGGTACCGCTGCACACGGCACCCTTTAGCGCCGATATGAAACGCACCAGACGTTCCATTAACTACAATGTAAATCAATCTGCGGCAACTGTAAATGTTCCGTGACAGTGTGCCGGGAGTGTGGCGACGTAGTTTAAAGAGCGAGAGACACACCGGCCGGGCAGCAGGGGAGGTGGATGGGTCCAACAAACACAAGGCTTTCATCCAGGAGACAGCTGTTCATGTCCCGTGAATTCCTGCGCATTAAGTTTCTCTTTCATTTTCCAATCAGCTGTTCGTTCATGTCCAGCGTTCACAACGTTCCGTGTCATTTTCACTCTACAAGCGTAGTAGTATTAAGCCCAACCATGTATTTCTTTCCTAAACCTAACTACAGTGGTTTTGTTGCCTAATCCTAAAGTGACACAAAGGGTTACTATAGCGGTTTTGATGTAAAAAATTAAGTGACACC
The DNA here is from genome assembly GCA_916701655.1 of Sebastiscus albofasciatus. Classification (NCBI taxonomy): domain Eukaryota; kingdom Metazoa; phylum Chordata; class Actinopteri; order Perciformes; family Sebastidae; genus Sebastiscus; species Sebastiscus albofasciatus. Next base: position 7,893 of record CAKAOI010045073.1, on the reverse strand, counting down.
AAGGGGTGTGAAAAAGTGGCAGTGGGTGACAAGTTGGGATGAGAACGTGTTGGGTGTTACTACATTTACTACAAAGGTGCAGTGTGTAGGACCTGGCGGCATCTAGCGATGAGGCGCGTAAGAGCGTGTAGGAGATCTACCTTGGCCGACACACAAAATTTGAAAATACAAAAGTCCCTATCTAGAGCCAGTGTTTGGTTTATTCGTTCTGGGCTACTAAACATGGTGGCCGGCTCTGTGAAGAAGACCTGCTCCATATGTAGAAATAAACGACTCATTTAAAAACACAGCAATTCTTATAGTATAATACACTAATGAAAACATACCTATCAATGTTATATTCTATTTCTGCCAATAGATCGCCCTAAATGCTACACACTGTTTCTTTAAAGGGACTCTATGTAAGAATCAGAAATTGCTTGTTAACAGCGCTCGCGCTTGTGCTCGCTCTACATAGACATGAACGAGCATCGGTCAAAACAGTGAGGCGACACACGTCAGCTGAAACCACAATATCACTCTATATTTCAGCTGCTTAGCAGTAATGTTAGCTGACCAGACGAAGGTCTCTCCATGAATCACTGCTGATACCGTGTTGTCCTGCTTCAGACTCCCATCTTCTTCAGTGTGTAGTGTGTGCGCATGCACTTGAGAGGTGGAGCGAGTGAGAACGAGCGCGGTGTGTGAGTGAAGGCATGCAGGCAGGCAGAGGAGCAGCAGAGCAGCATCGACTCCAGCCCTGGAGACCAAAGCTCCCCTGTGTCTTCTGGCTGCGGTCGATGGGGCTGGACCAGGAAGAGTTGACACTGTTTCGCAAGACGGGCTTCACTAGATATAAGTTTGCAGTTTTGGTGCGTCCATGTAGTTTGTGTTGGAACAGCGTAGCCACACGCGTGGGACACCAACCCAATTTATACGTGTAAGAAGTTACAAACAGTACCTTTAAGTAAAAGATCCTTCTTCAATCTCTGGTGGAAAATCTAATCAATTACTTGATTTATAATGAGCCAACAGGTCTGATATAAAGGTTAGTAAGTCATTAATAATGAGTTTCTTCTACTATAATAATTTATCAAGTCTGGAGTTGTAAATATGAATTGGTGGTTAATAAAGGCATTTTGTTCCAGATGATCTCCAGCAGTTGAGTGGTTGAGCTAAACATCGAGAGGTCTTGATAATGAACTGAAGAACTAAAATGACAAGTTATGCTGGAGACGGACAAACACCTGCCAACTGATTTTATCACAACCTGGCAACCCAAAGCTTTTCCTTATTAATCTATAAAGCATTAATAAATTATGTACTACCTATCAATAAAGCCATAACTTATAAATCCTTTATAAAGTGTGCCCTAATAGAAAGGGGGTCCAATATTGTTTATTTATTTATGGCAACACATCAGACGCTGTTTTGCACATTTCAATTAACAAATTTGATTTGATCAGTATTAAATACGATTATTAATTATTTTATTATTTAACAATATCTTGCCCTCATTTTACTGAAATTCCACCAATTGTTTTGCAAGACATATAATTAAAATGAATGTATTATTGTGGATACAATAACACATTTTTTATAACAACTTAATTATCGTCACACATTAATTATTTTCTTTATGATTATTACTGTAATTTGACCTGAACATAGATGTCTTGAATTATGAATATGATTATTTTGTGTTGTAATACTCATTGTGAATGATTTAAGGAAGCCTCATGGGACAAACCGAACGATATTTAGTCAGGTTTGATTTACACCCACTAGCTTGATTGCCTATATTTATCTGACCATGTGATGAGCAGACTCCTACTTCATATACAGAACATGTGTTCAGCAATGCTTCACCCTCCTGGCCATGATGTGATATTACATATTTTGTTTTTATTCACACAAGGTGTTGAATCATGCACATCTAATTTACATCAGTTTCTCAAAGATCTGCAGTGAAGATGTTTTTTTTTTTGTTTTGTTTTTTGAGTATTTGAAACTGCAATTCTTTTTTTAATGATTATTTGGGGGAAAATACATCACAATTGTGACACTCATTCATGTGACATTTGACATACATGTGAATTATTATTATTATTATTATTATTATTGCTTATTATTGCTTATAATTGCTTATTATTGACCCTGAATGTCCTGCAGTGTCGTGCTGTGTCTTGTTGCACACTGATGACCCCTGCAGGCAGATTGGAGCAACAGCACTGCTTTCTTGTCTGCAGCATTTGCAGCCTATTTCTTTTATCTGGTAACAATCATGCAACATAATCTGTTTTGCTTTTTTTTTTCTCTAATTTGTGAAGTTTAATTTTCTTTTACTGTTGAAAGCAGGTTTCATATTTTCACAAAATTAAGGACAGGATATATTATGTGTTAAACGAAGCTGTTAATTATATAAGAATTAATTTACCTTTCATTGTGCTGTGCAGCAGCTAATGAATTATAAATTACTTTTCTTCTTTTGCTCACTGTTCTATTGTCTGAAAGGTAACAATTAAAAAAAAACACATTGATAACTGGATTTATTTAATCTGCATCCTTTACAAATCTGTCATCCAGACAATGCTTTCTGTTGCAGTGTGTGAAGGGAAATATGGCATTGGCTGCAGGCCAACAGAAACCAGTCGACCGTTGTACCGTCTCACTATCTCACTGTGCTGTTTGTTATCATTCAAACCTGATTGTCCCTCCCTAGCAACTAATTCAGGTGTGTCCAGGACTCGCCCCAGGCGGTGCTATGAGTGAGCTCAAATGTGCATGTGTCTGTCTGACTGTGTCTCATAAACCGGCTGGTTACACATGAGGTGTAAAACTGAACAAAAAAAATTCCAGAGGTGTGTCTGAGCTTTCACTCTGCAAGTGAGTGATTCAAATGTGTTCTGCTGTGAAAAGGCAACTGTACTTTTCCTTTTCAGATAACACTGTATTTATATAAGATTTATAGATTTAGACTGTATCATAACGTATTGTGATTAAAAAAAAAAAGCATATCCTTCCACAGACAATGTAAACACACATGGATATCCTTTTAGTGCACTTTGGCTTCAAAGTCCAAGAGATAGACTAGTGAACCATTGTTTGATTTATTACTTTGGGGTTAAGATCAACTAAGCAAAACAATAAATTCATGGGTAGTGTACACGTAGTGTGGACTGTGCACGACCACACAAAGATACACACACACTACAGTTAATCCTCCAACAGATAAGCAAATATTATAGAAGAAAAGGCGGTTAACACAAAGGTTTTTTAGCTCCAAATTATTGAGAAGCAACCTTTGATGTTGACTTGTTTCCCATAAGGCCATAGTCCTAATATTTTGGGGGATTTGGGAGGGTTTAATGGACTGAGAAAGAGTTTACATTCTACAATTACAAATATATTCTTCCAAATGTTGGGCAATTTAAGGCTGATTCTGGTATATTTTTTTATATATTGAGTCGCTTAATATACAGTATATAGATTAAAATAAACTATTCTTCACCAGGATGACACACCTTTGAAACATAATTTAGATAATCATGTAAGGAGGTAACATTTACTAAAAGTATAAAAAAAACAAAAAAAACATAAAAAAAAACAAGATCAGAGAGGGAATTTAAGGTTAATAAACCTCATTTCGGTGTAATTCTACCAATTTTTTTATTTAAAAAAAGCAGAAATTCTGAATTATTCTGACTATAGTTATTGGAGGAACATAATGTTGATGGATTATCACAGACGGGTATATATAAAAGTTTAGTTAGGATATTGTTTTGAAACCATTTAATTTTTTTTTTTTTTAATGGCAGCACATAATGACACCTGTGGTCCTCAAAAATGACCCGAGAAGACCACAGATGCTATAAATTAGAATAAAACACCCATAATTCAATGAAATTAGTGGTCATTAATTGTTTTTGCAAAGACCATAGTATAGGGAACCATCCATGTTATTTGGGGGCAATTAGATGAAAGAAATTATGATATGGTGAATTTTGAAAATGGGTCAAACTTGACCCGAGGACAACAGGAAGATTAAAGGCTGGGGTTTCTGGACTCATGTCATGACTTCAGTATTTATAAATTCCCGGCTAATGCACCCTCCCCTTGGTCTTATCAGTGTTCCCGTAAAGCAGCACTGAGGACATGTCTCTTTTTCGGTATTGTTCTATGAATCTATGAAGCAGTGGAAAGTGTGTACGTTAACAAGCTGCCGGGGAAACTCAGATCACAGCGTTAATAAGCATGGCAATGTCAATTGTCTACGTAATTTAATAAATCAGCTGTCAGGCTTGTTTACTCAGCGAATGATGTCAGTGTCAGTGTCTCGAAATGATATCATATGTGTGTCTACGAGTGTCAGCAGGTCTCACAGTCAGTGTGAATCATAATGGGAGAGAGTAAACCTGGTGTTACCTTTGCATTGTTTGGATTAATCATGTTCTCCTTAAGTCAGACGAGTATCTGTTTAGTTTTATATTCCAGATGTCTGTTAGGTGTGGGGTGACACACATGAGTGACACATTCTCCTTTGTAACAAATCTTCTCTTCACAACCAGGAAGTACGGCGGTGGCCCAGACTGTTTTTCAGTGCGGAAAGCAAACATCGAGTTAAATATTTACTTCTGAGCTGAAGAGACAGTCAGCAAAGCTTTTACTTTCTCCTCAAAAGGCTCTGTGTACGTCAGAATGGACAATGCAGACAGAAAGTGTAGGTTAAATGGAGGCATAAAGGCGGATATGCCAGAGGGAGGCTCCACCTCACTGTGACCGTTGCGACACTTAAATTTCCCAGTAAGATTCATATCTTGCCAAAGAAAACAAACAAATGCTGTGGAAATTGCACCACAAGAAAATAACTATGTCTGTGTTTTAATAAGGCCAAACCCTTTCTGTTGAAGTCATTATAGTTAATGGCATGCCTCCAATTATTCTTCACTATCTCATTGTACCGAAAGGTTCACTGTCCTACTGTTCAGTCCATCTCGCTTGGCACCACAGCGGTTATTTAGACTGAAGTTTGGAATATTGTGCAGGCTCAGTCTTGCAGTGTGTTTTGTTTGGAGGACACGTGTTAAGAGTGCAAACACGTAAAGCAAACCCACCTGAGCTTAGTGGGAAAGAAATGCAGGGTGTGTCTCTTTAGGTTAGGTGTGTTCATGGCGTTTGAGGCTGGTCTTTCAAGAAATTGTCATTATAATAGATGAGGCAGTCATCATAGGTTTGAAAGTTAAAATAATTACTGTATGAGGTATACTGTAAACTATCAAGCACGGACAAGTCATGATCCGTTTTTCAAATACGTGCTGTTAAAACATTTCAATGTGAAAAAGACGAGGATAGTAATGCTTGAATGACAAATTCCAGGTTTGGGCGTTGGTTTCCTCCCTCTCCTCCTATCTCTCTCTCTGTTCTCACACTGCTACGTGATGTAGTGTAGTTGTGTGTGTTCAGTGGTTAAAGCTCAGGGTTAAAACATCAGAGGGCACAATATGTCTGTCAGCATAGTCAACTATTGTTTTCTCCATCGTAAAGACTTTATTATGACATAATTCATAAAGACATAAAATATGGTAATTTTTGTGTCTGTATTTTTATGTCTTTTCCACTTTTCTCATATAAAATCACACTCAAGTTAACCGTTTAGACTTTAAACTGACTTTTTTTTTTTCACCCAAACACTTTTTTAAAGACTGCCAGACACTGACACAAGATATGTGTATCCCAACTCGCTTTCACTTTTCAAAGCTCCGGCACGCCTTCCTCTAATGTGCTGTGTGTGCAGAGGAATGGAGAGATAGTAGAGAAGTGAGGACAAAGTAACAGAAATTAAATGGAAATGTTACAATATTTAAACTTGGTGTCACTTGGTTGTCAGCTTCAAGCAGTTACGCAAAACACTAAACTCTCAAATTGACTCCTTTTGACCTCAAGAATGTTGAACCCAGGATGACACATTCTTTGCGCAACCACTATCTCAACTCGCTCTACTGGGGATTAACCGTGTTGGCTGCTGTATTCCTTAATTACTTTCCTCTTTATATATATATCATTATCACTTGCCAGAGTTTAAATGAGCCCACATTGATCCTGAAGCTGTAACAGAGGGAAATAGGAGCAAGCAAATGCATTGAGAACTCAAATCTAAGAAGAAATCACATCATGATTTTAGAATAGTTATTCAGAGGGTGTGTAAGTGAGGTTCATGGAGTCCTTTGCAAAATTAAAAATTGATTTTATTATTATTATGACAGGGAAAAAGCACAGTGATCAATATCACAGTGAATGTGTTAGTGTTAGCCAAAAGACTAATTTCCAACTATTGTCCCTTTGCCAGATGTTAAATGATCCATTAAAACAACATTGAAGCAATGTGTTACACCATACAATATAACTAATCCAGTACAATGACATAGCTGGTCTCAAATTGATCACAGAGATGATCTCTGACATTATACAACATATGTATACATTTATTTTGAAGATGGCAAACAGTTGCCTTTGTTTGTAACAAGATAGTAACCACGAATAGTGGCAAAGTAGCCTATCCAACTTTAAGTCACGTTCCCCAGGAGACTATCACAGTTTTAAATCAATCAAACTTTATTTGGATAGCACCTTTCATACAGGTCAGTGCAGTTCAAAGTGCTTCCCAGATGACTGATGAGCTGAAAATAAGACAGTGTGGACAGTGAAAACAACAGAAAAGACAAAACAATTCAGAATTTTAACAATCTGATAATTTGAGACTATAAAATGATAAAAATGAAAAAAAACTATAATAAAGAATAGAATTCAAATAAGTGATTAGCAAAATAGCAATAAAATAGAATACAAGTTTACAACTTAAATACAATAAAGGAAGTGATTAATAAAATAACAATAAGCTTACAACTTAAATATAATGAAATAAATGATTAATAACATAACAATAAAATAGAATAAAATGTTACAACTTTAATACAATAAATTAAGTGATTAATAAAATAACAATAAAATAGAATAAAATGATTCAACTCAAATAGAATAAAAATAAGTGACTACCAAAATAACAATAAGATAGTATATCATTTTCAACTTAAATACATTAAAATTAGTGATTAATAAAATAGCAATAAAATATAATTCAATTTTACAACTTAAATACAATAAAATAAGTGACTAATAAAATAAGTGATTGATAAAATAACAATAAAATAGAATACAATTTTACAACTTTAATACAATAAATTAAGTGATTAATAAAATAACAATAAAATATAATAGAATGTACAACTTAATTTGAATAAAATACGTGATTAATAAAATAACAATAAAATAGAATAAAATGTTACAACTTTAATACAATAAATTAAGTGATTAATAAAATAACAATAAAATAGAATAGAATTGTACAACTTAATTTGAATAAAATACGAGATTAATAAAATAACAATAAAATAGAATAAAATGTTACAACTTTAATACAATAAATTAAGTGATTAATAAAATAACAATAAAATAGAATAGAATTGTACAACTTAATTTGAATAAAATACGAGATTAATAAAATAACAATAAAATAGAATAAAATGTTACAACTTTAATACAATAAATTAAGTGATTAATAAAATAACAATAAAATAGAATAGAATTGTACAACTTAATTTGAATAAAATACGAGATTAATAAAATAACAATAAAATAGAATAAAATGTTACAACTTTAATACAATAAATTAAGTGATTAATAAAATAACAATAAAATAGAATAGAATTGTACAACTTAATTTGAATAAAATACGAGATTAATAAAATAACAATAAAATAGAATAAAATGTTACAACTTTAATACAATAAATTAAGTGATTAATAAAATAACAATAAAATAGAATAGAATTGTACAACTTAATTTGAATAAAATACG